>JAIPRN010001928.1:0-37260 GCA_025469175.1 Geopemphigus sp. TES_GeoC_2020 | reverse complement strand
TATATATATATATATATATATATATATATATATATATATATATATATATATATACCTGATATTTGCATTAAATTTCAGACTTTCGCAGTTTAATTTTCAAATTTATTATTATTGAATGATAATGTTTCGTTTGTAATATAAATTTTGTTTAATTCTTATTTTTCTATATTTATTATTATATTATTTAGATTATTACTTATACGAATTAGCATATTAATTTTTGTGTATTCTAAATTAATATGTAATTATTTATACGATCACAATTTTTTTATTGTTACACAAAAGGAACAAGTATAAGCATAAAGATATTAAGTTTATCGAAATTTTTAAAACGCTTCATTTTGTTCAATTTCGATCTGAAATTTTCAGCGTCTTTACATATATTCATAAATAGTATAAACTGTATATGAATATGGCGGAATAATAGCCAACATTTATTACGACATAACAGTGATAAGATTAATTGATTAAACAGCGCATTTTATGCATACATTAATTACCTAAGACTGTATATTTAACGTAACTGTTCGTAACTTTAGAAAACTTTCTCCTATTATGTAGGGAATAATTTTTTTCTTCTTTGAATATACCGAACAAATTACGAATTGCTAATGAAAATAATTTTGTAATTTCCATTGCAACGTGGAAAAATACATAATATACAAGATACCTATTTCGTAAATAGCTGGACAAAAACGAATATACTTACATTCCCTATGCGTCTATTTAAAATATTCAGAGGTCCGAGCGAGTTTTTGGGATCGAGGAAATTACGGGACCGTTGTGCCACCGGAACCAAAATGATCGCTATTCTACCGCGACACGACGGCGTTCGATATAAATTAATTTCGTTTCGTTTTGGGCAGTGCAGACAAGTACGATGGTACGATACGAGATGAAAATTAGGAGAGAAAATTACCGTTTAGTGTACCCGGTGACTGTGGGCACATCCATCATCGTCGTCATCACCGAGTAGTGAACGTACGTAACTACTAGAAGGAAAAAGATGACGACGGCGATAGACTGATGGAGCTTGAAATATTATATTATACGAAATTATAGCGTAACGTACGGATAATGTAACGATTAGGCGCGGTTATTTTTAAATAATTTCTCAAGACCCATTGCCGTGAGCGTCGTAGCGATAATATTTCGGAGTTCCTACATTCAACGCGCCGGTAATTTTTTTGGCATACGTCAAACTTCAACTCGTAACGTTTAAATGTACCGGCTTTGTTGTTACGTAACAACAGTATTGGCACTTTTATGTAATATGGGCAACTTAGGTATTATACATCGATGCCTTAGTTGTTATACGTAGGCGCGTAAAATTATTCGAAAGTCACCTAAAATGGAACGTAAGAAATTAATTTAATACGTTACTAAATATTATAGACAAAATATCGTATATGTACACCGTTATTGGATACAAGTTTCCTCGTTTCGCTATTATATTCAACCAAATTCACTAATTTCGCTCCGTTCAAATAAAACATTTACGATTATCGATTTCCTCGGCTCTTTATCAAAAGGCCAAAAAATGAGATCGCCCGAAAATTCCGACCCGAATATAAAATAGAAATATCGAATTCCTGCCAGTAATTTCACATCGCAGAACAAACCGGTGAAGCGGTTGACCCAGAGGCCAAAAACCCCATAGCTATTATTATTAGTAACGTTCTCTGACGACGTTAAATTCTTTCAATATATATATATATATATATATTATATCCCTTCTCTCTCCTCGTAGGTGCCAGGATTATGATTACGCGGGCCCGCATAATGTGGCAAACATACGTACTTGTCCCGAAAATACGACACGATTGAGGGTGTGAACAGTCGCAGTTATATTGGTTGTATTCACAAACGGTGAATTTTTCACACCGTTTAAATAATTCGTAACAAAAACGTTACGTGTAGATTACCGAACAGTTAATTTCCAAACGTTCCGGTTTAATGATCGAAAAATATTCGATTATGTGACATAACGACAAATTTGCCAACTACCGAGTTGATTCGATCAAGTCAATTTTCAAATTGTCTACCGTCCGGTTTGTAGTATTTCAAAATGACATTGTAATACGCCAGCGTATAAACGATTGTAGGCATACACAAAATATAAATAGTTATCTGTGGTTCGTCAAAAAAATTATAATAATATGATACTTTAGTGGACTCGTGTAAGATTATCCAATGTTATTATCCTAAGTGAGTCGTTTGAATCATTTACGTAAATTGTAAAATAAAAAATATGGTTTTAGAAACGAACTACTATGTTATTCAAAAATATACGATACATAAGCACAATGTACTTTTTTATTAATTTAAACAAGTTATACATAATAATTTTGTTATTAGTAAATAATAATAATAAATAAACCGATATGATTTTCGACAAATTTGGTTTATAACTGTTACGTGCAGTTTTCGTTAAATTATAAAAGTCAAAATCAATAAGTCAATTTATGAACATAAATAGATATTCTTCGTTTATTTCATTTTCCGCTAGTTCACAAAGACATTGTTGATGAAAATAAGGTGGGGTAGTGTGTAGTCGCATTTCATTGCAATTTTCGGACGATAATTTTGAAATTTGGCGTATTCTTTTTGATCTCTTGTTTTTGGTTAAAAACAACTGGCAAATTCGTATAATTTTTCATCTCAAGTATAAACATAATTTCGTTAGTTCGTGTTTCGTATACCCTTTTTGTACTAACTCGATTAGTTTATTTTTTATTTTGCCTACGTAGTATGGTCTGCGGATCAAAGTTGAATGTGGTATGATATACACTACACATGATGCGCAATGATAAGGTTGTCCAAACGATATGAAAGACGATCGTCTAAATGGAAGTATAACCAAAATGAAAATCCGACCTGTCTTTAAATATTTATGTACGTATATACTATGTTATAAGTACGATTGTAGGGTTATCTGTTATAGGATAGCGCGATTTTACGAGAAATATTATATATTGAGGGATAGTATGAACATACTTGGCACTTTCCAAACACACTATTTGCCTCTTGATATATAATATAAATGTTCGCAACTTATGATCTGGCAGAATAATTTTATATATATATATATATATATATATATTTATATAATACTCTAGGATTTATGAAAAATGTATAAATTATAATACACAATTAATTGTAGGTACGCCCGGACGTTTTTTATAATTTCGTAATAAATTCGAATGGTTGTTGGTTTATTTCTTTTTTTCAACCCACTGTATAAATAAATGTACACATTGGTTCACAAACATAAAAAATAGTATAACAATAAAATGTATGTTACGATAACAGCGATACGATATATCGTTCGCGTTTAATATTAAAGTTACTATTTTAGTCGAGTCGATTTAATTGTTTGTTTTCGTACAATTAGTAATTATTGAACGATAAAAATTTGTTAAACAATGAAATATTTTAAAAATAAAAATCAAAATGTACACGTTTTTTTTTTTATTTTCAATTCATATAGCAATTTGAATAGAATATTTAGTATAGAATACTTGTTAATAAACATCCAATAAAGGATATAAAATGTAAAGATCACCAATATTTAACGACAAATAATTACGTTGTTTTTTATCAACATATGTATACGTATTTCTATTAATATTTTTCTTCTTTCTCCTCTTTTCTCTCTTCTTCCGATTTATTACTTTTTATTGAAGTCATTTTACTATTAAACTTATCGCAATAATTCCAAGAGTTTTCGTTAAAAAATTATATTAATAAGAATGTCAAGAGTGATATGTTTAAGTTTTGAGAAAAGTTTCTAAAAAAGGAAATCATTTCGGCATAAGTGTTTCTTCGTAATTTTTGACTTAGTGTCGCGTAAACTCTCTTTGAAACTGTCTTTTTAAACTCTATGGAGCTATAAACATTTTTGTCAACATATATTTTTAAATTAAAATTTTTAATTTGAAAATATTCGAATATATATATACAATATAAAAAAATTTTAAATGAAAATATATTTGTCGAAGGAAACGAAATTAGGTGTAACTCACGTTTTTTTAACATGGCGTCGATAGAAAAACTGAACTATTGAAATAATCGAGTTCGAAGATTATTATTATTATTTCCTTTTATTACACGTTTTTAACTACAGTCTCAACGCTTCTTATATCTACGAACTACCAAACATGATTGGTATCAAGGCAATGTGTATTAAATGCATCGCGTTTGCTAGAAATTTCATTGACGGTCATTTGCTTCAATTTTAACTTATAAAATAAACATAACGCGCACTTGCCGCAACTGCGCATAGTTTCATTATAAACTCAGGACGCCATTAACAATTGGCCAAGTAATAAATATATATTATCGAACTACAAGTAGGTAAGAAATTTAGTATCGAACCCAAATTTAATTTAGCTCCGACGTTATTGGCGATAATTATCGTTATCATTTTATCGTTTCTAATAAACGAACTGACAAATTGAACGTCAATTACTAAAAGAGGTTTTGTATTTAGAGCCACAAATGCTGCGAATATCGATTCAAATTAATCATTGAATCGAGCGTTGTTAGGGTTGTACTATTATTTCCAATTTGAACGAAAGTATAAATTGTCATGACTTTCAAAAAACAACGTTGATGTAAATTTGCTTTAAATTATTTTTGATAACGTTTTAAAATTCAAACTTAAAAACGAATTATACAAAAAAAAAACAAATTTCTAGAAATTGTAAAATCTTACGCGTCTAAGTTTTTAATAAATGACCATAAATTTAATAAAAAACATACGTTCAAAATAGATATGTCGACAAATGGACCAATTTTTGCGATTTAACGAAAATATTTAGTAATGTTCCTTTATGTTTAAAAAAACCGAAAAAGGTGTTTTTTCTAGTGAGATGCCTACGTACGCAAAGGATTTGCCGCACTTACACGGTTGACCACCGTCGCAGTTTGAGATCGGCGCTCCATCTAATGTTCTACATTAGTACACTTTTTCATGTTGGCTTTTAATGAGCCCCCGACGCTTGGCAACACCGATGGCCCTGACACATCGCCCTGATCTCTACCGATTGGTGAGTTCGGCCTTGCTACGCTTGGTCAATCTAGGACTGGACAGAGAGTTGCTTGTCTATAATGCAAGTTTTAACCACGGTGGGACGTAATTCATGTACTTCACAGCGGTTTTGACATATATGCCGACTAGGTACAACATTCCCGGTTGCTTAGATAACAACTGGAATAGGCGACGCATAGTCTACACACCCGACTTTATGAAACCGGTTGCCAAGCCGACTTGCAACACCGTGCGTAACGAGAGCCATGTTATCAAGATGCTCGGTGTGATACACCCAGTATCTGACCGGCACTAAGTGGAAGTACGGATCGATTGTGTCATTGAGTCAGCGACGATCTCATAAGAAACAATCGCGAACCCCTGAAGCACACATGATCAATTAGAGACCACACGGCGCGCGTCCCTTGACTTCATATAAGTACTCAGAAGCTGTGTCACCCTGACACTGGATACGTAGTAGCCCATCTGCCATTTTGGCTGTGGACGCGCCGCAACGTTTTTCAGAAACACCTCAAGATTCCTCGCAGTAAGCCCCACGTCAAGGCGGGACGCACTGCGACTATTCGAAAGAAGTAGCGGCTCAACGCCGGGATGGTAAAACACCCCAACTTCGACCCATCATTCGAACAGTGTAGCGGAACGTTACATGCCGGTAAGTTGAAACAGCCCAGCGCTTACGACCACCTTGCAGAAGCTAAACGCCGCACCCCAAACCCGGACTCGAGATCCGGGACCCCGTGTGCAGACCTTAAAAGAGTCATAGTTACTCTTGCAGATTTGTATAAATATAATAAATTTAAAGCAACCATATATCTTTGTATTCGGGAAATGAATTTAGCGACGCTAATTGTGTAAGTGGGCAAGATGAAGAAATATAAATTAAAAACGAATGATTAAAACAATAATACATTTTTCGATTATCTCGGAATTTATATATATATATAAGTTATCATCGAAATAAACTATATTTCGTTAATTAATATTTTTTTAATATATAATGCTTATTATTTTTAATCAAATTTTTTTTAACGAATTTGTTCAGGCTCAAAATAATTTATTTCGGTCCTCGTAATTATTTGACTACGTAAATACACACTCACGTATATTATTATCATTATTATTATAACATCGCTATCCGTTATTAAATTATTATAAATGTAATTGTGTAAACGAAAAACTAGTCATTATCGAACCGTAAAGTACAGTCGTTGTATTTTTATCATTTTTCGTCCGCCAACACACGTTTTAACGTTTTTCGTCTTAATAGTCGTCGTCAAATATTCATCATGAAACTATCGTAAAAACATCGTAACCACGTAGAAAATAAGGTCTAGTAATATGTAGTTTTTTTATGTGTAACGATTCGAATAGTTAATACTGAGCAACACGTTTAGTCAATTGTTTAGTTTTATCGAGTAATAACAGACCTCGAATGGTGTATTTTGTTTTGTCGAATAGCCTTATGAGAAGGTATTATTAACATTTTATGCTATATTATTTGCACACTCGTGTGTGTGTGTGTCTTATATTATTTTTTTACATTAAGACATAGGTAGCAGCTGACTAGTCTGTGAATTGACAATTTCCGTGTAATTTTATATATTTTCATTGTCATGCCAAAAGAGCTAATTTTTAATTATTTTCGTGTTATTGCGAATTCGTTTAAATTATTCGTTGTTCGATTATTTCATTCGTTACCAATAATACGTATCGAATTATTTATTATATTTATTCGAATTAACATATTCGTCATTAAATTCTACACAACACAATAAAGTGTCCGGTAAGTAAACCATTATCGTTTGCGTTCGGCCCATATGGAATTAAAGCGACAATCGTGAGCTTTTTATCAATTTAGGGACATCGTTAAGTCGCCATCTTGTTTTGGCACTTTTAAATAATCACTTCGTTTTCGTCACTATATACTATTTTAGTATTTAAAGATTTACATCGATACGTTTTCGAGAAATAATAATATCAGAACATCTTGTTTATGACCAGATCTCGACGAAAAGATAAATCAAAAGTTTCAGTCACGTTAAATAAAAGTCGTTGACACGTGATGTAGAAATTTTATTTAACAATTTTAAGCCAGAAGTCGGTTTTTCACTGAGGTCGTGGTCACTTGGACAATTAACCATTAATCGATCGACGTTCACGTTATAATTATTATCATTAATATTACGGCAGAAACTGGATCTATTGTTGTATACATATTCTACTGCGAACTATGGGCGTCCAAGAAATTATATAATATTATCTACACAATGTACAGACATAGATGTAACTATACAAAGCTATTGTCAAGGTTGATAACGTGCAAATTTCCTCCATTCATTTCCTCGTTCTATCTGTTTTCGTAACGAATTTGCCGATAATTTCAAAATATTGATAAAATGTTACTCGTGACGCTCCGCTCTATATACGTATACATATATTGTTTTTAACTATCCCTCGATGTATTCGAATGTCTATTGAAAACAGTATACATTTCAAAACGACCGCTTAAAAAAGTGTCCGCTACACAAAATTGTTTACCGAATTACGTCCACCTATTTTTTTAATTGTTTAGCCCGTTCGAAAAAGTACGGTTGTTTTACGATAAAATGAATCGCGCTACGTCACGATGATAAATTTCAAATACATCATGGTTACCACGAGGATTTTTTGAAAAATGATAAGAGCGATGAAAGGGACGTTCACTGTTAAACGATTCTTCAAACTCAATTAAAACGCAATCCATAACAGAATTCGAAATTCAAAAGTGGAAAGTACGTCGTGAACAAAATTCAATTTGACCAGATACGTATTTGGTATTTGGGAGAAATAATTTATCACCTCGAATCGAATCGTCCTAGAATTTGTACGAAAATAATATGAACAATCCTTAGTTGTCGTTAACAATAATTGCGTTATATATTTCTCGATTGTTTCGTGCGTATATCAAATCGGTGTACCCGAATTGCCTATACGCAGCGCCGTGCAAGTGTCGTCTGAGTCGCGGGAAACAAGATTAATCGTTACACGATTATTTACACCACGAAGTATCGAGTAACGCTTTCCGAATAAAATGTTTACCTGTAAAAAAACGGAGAACAGCGTGTTTGTCCCGTGCGGTTATTAAAATACGAACCGACTCCTGTTTCGATTACGTTCGATTGTAACGCAAACGATGTCGAGGTTTATCTACACTTTTATGCGTTTACTCAGCTTTCGCTTTGTCTGGATAAACAACGCCGAGCTAAGTAAATATTTGTCTTGGACGCGTCTATTGGTCATCTAGATATTATTTTCCGTAATATTGGCGAGATAAAAGTTATTATTATTTCGTCGACGATCGTTCACGGCTTGACTTTATGTCGGAGAAAATATTTTTTCGGGTGGATTTTTTAACTCGAATAGTCCTTGGAACTTTTATTAATAGAATATTTCGTCTTTAAAGGTCCGCGGTTAAACTAATCGGCACACTTACATCACTCGCGGAACTGTACATGACAACAATCGGCGATAAATACGTCGCGTAACGATCGATACACTTTAACGTTATATTCGAATATTGTCGGTTCAGCGTAACTGACCTGTCGAAATAGCGGAACTAGTTGGGCGTAAAAATAAAATATCAAACGACGGAAAATATCCCGAATCCGTGAAATAAAAGGGCTAAGTAAAACCCTATGTATCACAAAGGATATTCATTAATCGCCATTGTGAAAATGTACAAATAATACAGCTTGAATTGCGTCGTTAAGAAACACGATTGCAGTTATTTCCTTAGTTATTATTTATTGTGTCGTGACTCGCGCGTAGTAGTAATACACTCGCGAATACTCGCCGTACACGTACCGTATTTTGCCCCCGCGCGCTTCGTTATTTCGCGTAACGCTAACTGATTACCGTCCATAATGAGTAATAATAAATTTGTTTATTTAGCGTGACGACTGTAACCGACGTACTACATATTCAATAAGCTTCGTTTTTAAAAATATGTAATGGGCGTTATCGACTATGCATTGCTTATACACTTGGCCGACTCCGTATAATCGAATGTGAAAGCTAAGTATAAGTAGAAGATTATGACTATAGACTGATTGACCTATATTTAGCCTAACGATTGACGGTTTATTATAAATGAGTGGAGTGTTTATAATTACGAATATTAGTGTTCAAGATCGACCGAGAATATTAAATACGATTATTCATATTTTATCATTATCTAGATATTTTCAGATTTTTTCGTTTTTTATTCTCATCGGAATATTTTTTCTCACTATCCTTTACGGACGAATGATGACGTAATCGTTTAAATTTTATTTTAATAATACTTAGCCAGCGTTTCAAACTACTTAGGCCAACTTATAATTTGACCATGTCATATTGTGGTATCAGTCGTGCGACATATTTATGTTACTATACAAAAAGAGGAATACGTCGTTTCTACTATAGCGTATATGTCGATTCTACATAAAGCGTGAACAATCGAATTTTTGGACATCTATCGCTAACCGATAGCACAGACGATACGAGTTTGACCCAACAAGATGCGACGATAATGTAAACTATCAAAACTTTGGTTTAATATTGTTTTTGAGAAAACTATATCCGAAATTGAATTTACTTTATTTGATATAAGAGCCTAATGTTATACATGTACCATGATATTGCGTAGACGTATTCGTATTTTATACACACATTTTAACTAGTAGAATAACAAATAATTGATCACAGTAAACTCACCGTAAACAAAAAAGTAGAAAAAATTTCACCGTAAATTTGACACGTGTTAATATTTGAACTGCATAAACTAACATAATCTATAAAAGCATAGTTATTTATACGATCTACTCGAATGTGGACATATAGTTTTCGAATTTAGGATCGTAATTCGAGAGGGAGTTACAAGGTTTTCACTATTTTCGTGAAAAAATGTAGAGTTTATACAATATTTACGTAAGTGCGATTATGTATCCATGATCGAAAAAACGTAAGGGCTTGGGTATGTGATGAAACAAAACGTTTGCCAAGTGAATTATGATATATTTTTTAACGCTCGACGAGTAACGACATCTTGTTTTTCGTGGTCGTTGGCGATATACGATTTGCATTAAAATTTACGTTAGGTAAAATAAGCGTAATGTAACGGCGACGCTGTATGCGTATTTTGTTGTCGATTTTATTTTATAATTGTTTATCGTTGACGTGTTGGGAATTTTACATTGTAACACGAATGATACGGATTTCGTTATTTCTATAGAAACGTACGCGCGCTTTTATTCGGCAAGTTGACGCGGTGCCACGATGAGTGAGACACAGGATTTAAGTTGCGTAGCGCGGGTCTAGAAATATTAAAGTGTTTAAAACTGTCAAGGGAAAATACGCTTTTACAGAAACGACCTTTGAATATAAAGACGTATTATTCACATGTAAAAATTAGGTTCAGTTTACGTTTACGAACGAGTTGTCCGAGAATACAAATAATTCGTCGCCCGATTTATTTTTTGTTTTTATGAATTGACGATATATAAGAATTGATAAAAAACGTACTATACGTTATGTTAATTCTATGCGTTACTATTTTAGGCTATTCGATTACACGTAAATAAACACATTTCTGCGTAACCAAGTATGACTTTATCATTAAAGTCATTTACATCGCATTTACAATAACTGTTATAAACGTGTTTGGTGTATATATATATATATTCGTGTATATTTTTCATAAACGAAACAAAAATAAACCGAATAGTATTTCGAATACTCCAAAACAATTAAATCGTTTTTAATTCAATTTTACACAAGTATCGGATATTACTTTTGATACCGATTAAATCATGGAGCTAAAAATTGGCAGACTTATGAAAAATTCTTGTCTTAATTTAGTAGTAGGTACGAGTAGATTACACGTTTCCTTGTTTGGCTCATAATTTAATATTTATATAAAATAATTAAACACGGCGTATACTGACAAGTATTCCAGAAATTAAGCGCTCACGTCCCCTGTTCTTCACATTTAATACTTGAACACACAATATAAATTTCGTACGTCGACAAACGCGCAAATTACTTATAAAAAAATCAATTTGTGCTCTCGCGTTTCCTCGTTAAACGCGCGCCGATCGAATTGCTCCATAATGCGGGCGATAATAAAATATACGGTACGTAAGATATTATGAAATATTGTGTACTTTTGCGCACAAAAGTACTTACCGTTTTTTATTAAATTGTCTTTCGCAAGTGCAGTAAGGTTATATTACATATTATTATTAGATAAAGCACATAATATCTATGTATACGACGGGCTATCGATAAAACAACGTTAAAAGCTCTGGCGAAAAACACTGAAAATTCCGTATTTTATTATAAAAAAAAAAAACAAAGGAAAATTGCAATACGGCGAAAAAGTGACATTTCGTAACTTAATACGATATTTATGACTTAATATGATATTTCAGGTGAAAAGTCACACAAATAATATTTTGATAAGGGTTTTATTCTTGGAACGTACACGGGTAAAAATGACAATTCTGCCATTGAAAGTATTATTTATATAACGGTTGCGATGAAAAAATCGAATAAAGTTCGGAAACATATTATGTTTTGTCGAAACTATCGACTTTATATAATGTCAATATATAAATTAATTATATTAAGTTAATTAGTTAATTAGTTATATTAAATTTTACTATATAGTTATTATTAGCGCAATTAGTTTTTTTAAAACAACCAATATCGAAAAACGTCTGACGGATCGTAAACTACGCTAAATTAATATATTGGTTTTCCGCCGCTTCGGAATTTCATCGTTTTGCTTAATATTATTTAGCAATACAAGTTTTTTATTTAATTACCACCGTAATACAAGATTGTCGGTAATTCTGTGGAATAACGTTTTTTAATAGTATTTCGTGTGCGCACTATATAAGGTTCAAAGGTAAAATATTGGGTGCCAACAATCAATGGCCATAGAGTTTCATCGTTGGCCAAAAAGCGCGTTATAATATAATTACATACGATCTTTCTCTCAAAGTAAATACCAAGCGATTATTGTAATTTTCGTCTTACACCGATTAACGAGATCGTCAATGTCCGAGATTTTTGCCCGCTGAGGATACTATACAACCCGCCAATTAAATTGCAAATGGTCTGTATGTAACGTAATTATTATTTTGGCGATTGTTATACGGCATTTAAATTTGGAATATCGCGTTTTTCGGAAAAAATGTTTTTTCGTCATTTTTACTTATTTCGTTTATGAATTGACAAATGAATTTTTCGACGATAATCTCATAGTCGTTGTTTCCGTCAAATATATGCGTAAGAGGTCTGTTCCAAAAAAAAAACGAATTTTTGTTATACAATGTTTAATATTGTACGTACAATTTAGTATTTGTTTGTACCCTACGAAATACTACCCATTCCTCGTTATACGATGTTCCCACCATTTCATTGTACATATACTCCGCGTAACTCGTTTTATGTGATGGCTCGGAGCTGTATTGGCGATTGTTCTTGAATTTCATTTACACTTTGAAAACGACGATTTATTCAATCGTCGCATTGTGTACTGCTCATACGGTATTCTTCATAAGCCTGTTGGAGCGTTGTCCAAGTTTCCGAAAATTATTTTTCGTGTAAAACGTAAAATTTAACGCTCGAATGCCACTCTAAAATGTCTTTTGTCATTACTGTTTCATTATTTCACAAAGCACTGCGTTGTAGCTACGCGTGTTCATTCGACCGGCTCTAGTACAAAACTGATAAGAGCTAGTTTAATAGGGCAAATAGCGTCTTGTTACAAACGATTATAACTAGATATAGGGCTTTTTGCGGGAGCACGATCGATCAAACGGTTTGCACGTAATTTTAAAAGTTCGGTCTTTTTTTTTAATAGACCTTGTAAAACAAATGAAATACGTTCGCGTTTTCTAGTGAAAAGTAAAACGTTACATTACCTCAATACGTCCATTTGTGACCATGTTTCATAACACTCACGGATATTCGGTTATAATTACAATAAACTGAATTTCGTTTGGATCGAACGCCAAGATTCAATCGAAAATACCGACATACAAAAATTGTTAAAACGCGTTTATACTCATGTCTAAAATAACTGGTTAAGGGCGAAATAACGGAAACAAATATGTATGTTTCAAAATCTCCCGGCATACGTCAATGTCAACGGAAAAAAAATAAATATCGGATAATATGCGACATTTTCAATCACGAATTATGTTCTAAAAGAAAATGATTTTCTTCTATGCGTGAGATACATTTGGCCGAATTTAAAAATTACCAAATTTTGGACAACTAACGATCAACGCCCAATCGCCGTATCACTATCGTAATGTTTCACTAGTGTTCGTTTATCGTAATGACGAATAGTTTGTAGCTCAAATACGCTCTTATATATTTATCAGTGAAGTCTCGACGAAAAAAATCGAGGAAATTCTCCTAAAGTATTTGATAAAATCGTGAATCGTGAGAAGGAAATATAAAATTTTAGAATACTTAATTGTTTCGTCAATAAAATTGACGTGACGATATAAAAAAAGATGTGGAAATCTTTGGTCAAAATATCCTCTAGACAGCGAAATAAACGCATTATATACGCGTTAAATAGTTTCGTTCGAATTTGTCACAAAAACGGTCGGAATTTCGCAATTTAAACCGACTCGAGACATATTCATCGTCCCCTAAGAGCCCGCAATTAGTAGTTGATCGAATAATTACAACTATAAACGCGTATATATAGTTTCATGGTGGCCGGCGATGTTTTTTATGGGTCCTGGTTTCGGTGTTAAAGCCATCGCTGGGGATCTTTATGTTTTATCTCGTGTTTGGTATCTTGTTTATCGAATTATTCGTCGCTTTTAATTACTAATTTAACTTAGAAATTCAAAATCGTTATTTTTATCCTATCGGTACATAAAAAAATGCCATAACTGCCTTTTCGTAATCGACTACACTTCGATAAAAGTTTTTTTCGATATAAAATTAAGATCGGCATCGGTATCATCAGAGACTTTTTTGGATATGGAACCATTGATGTCGTCGACGTGACCTATTCAGGTTAAAATACGGTTTTGTTATCCATCGCGGGCAATATTGAAATAATATTAAAACGAAATTACGCTCGACGGAGTTCCAAATCACACCGCTCGGATAAAAATTCCTACACGCGTATACGATTCGTATTTGTACCGTTAACGTAATACGGAGACCCTCAAAGTGCTTTACGCCATGCGTGTGACGTACACTACGTACACCTATGCGGTAAGGACACATCGAGTGCTGTGCGTTCGAATTTCGTATCAGTTGGGTTCAAAATATATTGACACGTGCGTTTTCTTAAAAAGTGATAATAGTTATAATGAAACGGACTTACTATTATTCCTCTCGTAGTAATAACCAACGAATAAGGAAGTTTCCAGTTTTTTTCCGGAAACGAGGATATCGTGTCGTCAATTAGCTGTTCCAGTAACGACATGTCGTTACAAATGAAATACTCTCGATTAATTACGAACGAAATATTTTAAAAAACAAATCGGCCGATAATTTCGTAGCGTTTGGAATTTGAAGTCACTTTAGTATGTATACTTATCGGTACAAGACATGACACGTCGTCCGAAAATATAGCCGCAGATCTGCGACATTCCGTGTGTGGCTATTTAAATTGAGAACGTAGAAAACTATCGTTCATACGCATAGCGACTACAGCAAGCATGGAACTAATTATGTGGCCCCAATATATTTGGTATTGTGTACGTCAAACCGTAATTATTTCCTCGTATCTTTTCGGTATTTTGCGTTTTTTTTTTGTCTTTCAGAGGTTAACATTATGTTAAGAAATCCGAGTCGGTGATTTTGTGTTAGCGAAACGCAAACGAAGGTACCGGCGAAGGGTTGATAATTTAAAAACGAATATATGTAAATTACCGTCTACATTAACGGGCGGGTTCGTGGCTGATTTCGACGGTTACAGTGATACGTATGCAAGGCCCCCGAGGCGGGCACGTCGTCGTTCACCGTGCAAACACGTGTTGCCACGTAGTGTATAAAAATAGACGAATTCATACTTAGAAGATACAACGTAACGCCGTACTGACGAGTACCGCAACGCTCGAACGTTACGACTGCGTTGTGGTTGTATACTGACGACGGAGAAACGGAGGTAGACACTCGGAATCGATTTATCGATAGATAAACGATTCGTGAACAAACACACGACTTACTAAAGTCACCTGCGGGCTTCGGGCAGCAATTGTGCAACAAGCGCGTTTACGTACCCATTTTTCGTTCGTCAGCTTGTTAAGTGAAACAAATGTTCGAATAAAATTGTATTTTGAAGCGACTTTATTCGCGCGTTTCAACAATAATTTCGCGTTGCCTGTCCGTCCGTCCGTTTCAAAACGCTCGTACGTATGACACCGACGTACAGGGGCTTCGTGTTGTGGGGGTAAAAAACAAAATTCCTGTTTCAGTCTATCTATTTCGTAAGCAGAATATTTCTCGTCGTTGTAATACAAATAGACCGGCACCATCGGCCCGACCGATGTCTTATCCATCTCAATCGCTAATACTGTGTAACGACGAATAACGAGTGATCGGTACGTGCACATAGATTATATTATTATATCTATCTAATCATAGATTATGCCTCACGAGTACAGCAGCATAGGGCCACTAAAAATTCGCAAAAAGCCGGTCCACAGTGGTCGACCAATTATTGGCCACGTGTACATTCTGCCACGGTAAATAAACCTCGATAAACGTCAGCGTATAAAAGTAAGTTATGCATTGCGTATCGATAAACTTGTCCAATAACCGAAATTTGTTTTAGTTTACTTTTTAAATTTCAGTTTGGACAAAATCAAATCGAAATTACCCAGGAAATTAAAATCTTTTTTTAATCGCGTTATTTCTAGGTTCTTTGTTTTTCGTTTCGTTTTTTTAGTTTTTATTACTCTTCCGATTATTTCCGTTCAATAACACCTATTCGTGTTCGACTATAAAAATATTTTAATACCGGGTCACCTAACTGAAAAGTGTGTCGTTAAATTTCAGAAGTTGGTATCGACCGGCAACGTTTACATTTAAATTTAACTGTCCGTAGTGAAATATTCGATTAATTTAATGTTAGATTATTATATAACTATATAGTAAGTTTTATTTTGTCGTCACACTGGGTATAGAGAATCGGTTTTATTTGAATGTAAATCTTTTCATAAACGATTGTTTGTTACCTATTTACCCGTTAAATCGACTCGCAATAAAATGCCCACTGTATGACAATGCGTTGCATTCGAATTTGAATGCTACGCACGTTTTTTGCGTTAGATCGTCCACTGTTTTTCGATTATACACGAGCGAGTTTCGGGAACACGCGGGTAATTCACGAGATTCGCCGGACAGAGACAACGGTTTTTGAATTAAAATGACCCGGTTCAAGGTTAAGACGGACGTCGGGATTTCGTAGCTTAAGTTTTGCACGCCCCGTAAAACGTGTTTACGCCATTTAGAAATGTGTCCAATGCCGCTAACTAATAGGTTTAAGCTAACGTTGTCGTTTCAAAAACTATAATCAAAAACGATTTGGTGGAATAAAAAAATAAATATTATCCCTATAAGTGTTTGTAAATATCGTTTACCCTTTATATGATATTATATAAACTCGTTATTTTATTACGCGAACCCATTCGCATACCACCCCTTTCACAAATTACTTACTCGGACAGAATGTGATTGGACAAGCCGCGAAGTTAACTAAATAACTATACTTTGATATAATCGTACGAAAAATTATTCCGAGGCCACGTAATAATGGTGAACATATTGATCCAGAGACTACGACGACAATTGGCATCGTTTACCGATACAGTATCGTAATAAAAGTAAAACGTATTAAAACGGCCGAGTTCTAAATGGAATTACCGATGTAACCATATTTCACAATGAAAATAAACATTTTGAATTCAAGCGAGAATACCCAAAAGATCCCTTATTCTATATTTTAGCGTTTTCGGTATGCGTTCATAAACCTCCCCCGAGGTAACATTAGAGCCAGTTCTTATAGCGTAATAGACTTAATGTTGTACAATAACGAAAGTGTAGTATATCATACGGAATATTATGTACAATAGTTCTAATAGCGTAAACGGTCATTTTAAGTATCAATTTTAATAATTCGAATTAAGTTTTAAGTGAAACTACGTTCTCGTTTTATCGCATATCTTAATGTAACCAATCCTATACAAATTAAATAATTCTAAAACGTGTTGTTTTGTGCTCTTATTAAGACTATAATAATTTTACAGACTTATTGATGAACGATTCATTTATTTACGTATACGCACCGGCCGAGAAAGAAAAAGCTCATTTTTTAAATATTCGAACGGATAAGTAAACATTTTAAAAGCCGGTTAAATCTGAATACGAAAATGGGAGCGTATGAGTATATTGTACAGTTATATTTACGCTCGTACATTATTTGATACGATTAATTGCTCGTTTTCGAAAAGTTTTCGTTTGTTGAATTCTTAACAAATCATAGACGATAAAATTTATTAAAACGAAACTCGGTTTACGTATGACCATAATAATTCGCTATATCGCGAATATGTAGATATTAATGGTACGTACATTCCACAACACGCACGAGTCGTAGTTACCACACGAAAATGAAAAATGTTCTAATTGGAGACTATTTGTAACTTTAATCGTTAATTGAAAATTATTATATGCGTTTAATGCGTCAATCGTAACGTGATTGTGTCTTAAAATAAAAACGTTTACTGCAGTGTAAATTACCTGCTCAAACTCCTAAAACATCGATTTACGTCTGTTTTATACTATTACTGTTATTCGTATTCAAAAACGATGACTCAACGTCGAAATTTGACAAAATTTCTGAGTTTTCTAAAAAAAAACAACAAAAACGATTAAATAATGGCTTATAATTTAACATTTGTTTCCTTATTAACTTGTAACTATTCCATATACGCTTTGGAGCTAATAGAATGAAAATAATTGCTAAAATACTCTAATTCGTGTTCCATTTTCGTTTTAATTTTTACCGTTCGATACTTATTTAAGTGTATTTTTTCACCGTACTGATGAATAGTCTTACAGGAATATCCCCCAAAAAAAATACAACTAATATAAATTTTACGAAATTTGTAAAATAAATTGAACATAATAAGAACGTGGATTATTTATTTATCGAACATCCATAATGATATTAATTACTACGCGTAAACACTTTAATAGCATTGAAAATGATATATTTTGTATTCGCATTTAACATTAATAAATAATATGAGTTTTACAAATCTCGCTATTATTAAAACTCGGATAATTGTATGACGAATTTACCGAATATTAACCGAGTTTTCTTATTCTGTTATATTTTGAAACTTTACACAGAGTTACAAAAATTACCTTTAGTTTAAAGACCATCTGTGCCCACTTTTCGCAATCTATATAGGTGGTAAATGAAACTTTCATAAATCTGTTTAAAATATAAACGTATTTTTTTATCGTTCCAAATATTAAAAATATAATTTACCGAAACGAACAAAACCGTCGGGTTATCACGCCCATATAAGACGAACAGCTTTCTTACTTATAATTTAACGTACTTAGAAATTGTGTACGATTATGATATAAATCGTACAAAATATAAAGTTATTTTATTATCATCTTCGAAAAAAGAAAAACGTTTTAAATATTCTAAGGATATCGGTCTGGACAATAACGAATTTTTAAAAATAACTTCGATCGCGTATTGAGGGTTAATTGTAAAAAGTCTGAAAATAATATTTTTACGAGTAGCGAATGCAAATTCTCATCGAAATACTCAATTATAATATAATATAAACCTGTATATTTAAAACGATTTACGTAATCCGCCATGTATGTGCAATACGAGTTTCATCGCTAATATTGTGTGTGTTTCTGTTGTAAAAATAAAATTTGATGAATTACCACGTTCAAAACTTTCAGATACAAACTTCGTGGTTACAAAATTAAAGGGAAACAGATGTTTTCCTGTACAAGTGTAAACGTAAAATTTCTTGAAACGTTATACAAACAATACTATTTATCATTCGTACAATATAACACTAATATTGCTTAAAGCGATTAAACGTTTTTCTTCTAAATAACTATATGTTACCTATTTAATTCGAAACGTTTAAAAATGTTTACGATATAAAATATTACGCCAGCACTTTCAATTTTCTGCCGTTAATCTTATAAATATATACGCTCAGTAAATCAATGCGCATTTACAACGTAATAATTCGTTATTTTACGTACATTTTTATAAAATATTATACACGATACCGTTTCAACACTTTCACCGCTACAGCGTATTTTAGCTTGAACATTGCCCGAATTTTTTATTTTCGTTTTATTACTTTTAACAATAATGATTTATGAACTAAACAAAACGTTTTATCCGTTAAACAACGCGGTAGTCTGTTACTGTCTTATATGCTGGTCGTGAATTCAATAACGAAGTCTTTTGAAAAAATTATTAATCCTCCTATTTCGTTATAAGACGTACATTTTCGGTCGAATTTAATAATACGCCAATTTTAGCATTGTCCCGTATTACATTTATAACTAAAATAACTAAATGTATTTTTTGTCTTCATGTATCGCCGCCGCAAACATATTAAATTAATTTCACCGGACCTTCCTATTTATCGCTAATAATTTATTTGAAGAGGAATATTATCTTTCCCTTAACTGCGATTCGATTTTCCTTTAAAGCGTAAACTTTCTACATCGATTTCCTGCATCACAAACATTTATCTTTTTACTTATAAATTCAATAGAGTACGGTAAATTTATGTCCTATCAAAATGATGTAAAATGTTATTATCCATGTCAAGTAGCATTCTCAAACACGCTTATTGCCGGCAGTCAAATCGTAAAATTTACCTTAGTATATTTTGTACAATATGCTCGTGAACATTATAATGGCAACATAAAATAATTTTTTAAGCTGATGAACAAATACAGTGATTTTCAGAGTTCTAGATAAACAGAAACGCTCTTAGATGATACTGATTGAAAAGAAAGACAATTAGATCTAAGTAAAAAATTTACGAGAAATTTTCGTAATTAGAGTTGTGATTTATTCGTATTCAAATTAAGTAAACGAAAAGTAGCACGTACAAAATTAATAGACGATCGCGTTTCAATTTATGGGTAACCGTGTTTGGAACGAAGTTGCCAAGCAAATAAATAAATGTAAAATCAACTTGCATATAAACGGACTAGATTCGGTCGCTGATAATTTTGCGGACGAACGGTTCCAGCTTTACAGTTTTATGCGGTCTTATCGAGATCAATCTCGCTGATCAGCTTAAACTCGTTTAAAATATGCAAATATCACATGTTTTTTCAAAAATACGTTAACGAAAACTTTTTACAACGCCTGTAACTAATTGCTCCGCGAGAGACCTATCCGAGTACGACGACGAATGAGCAAAATAGATTAAATTTGTCGCTGGACGAAATAATGATTTCCGAAGTATTGTCGATCGAAAACCATAATAACTGGACTATGACACTATTATTGACGGGTTTCCCGAAATAGGGCTAAACGCTATTTGTGTAATATTGACTAACCCGTCTTGCCTATAAATGGGAGAACAGGCGCGTGATAATACATATTATCTTCGGACTTTCGTTAAATGTCTTAACTAATTACCGACTATATAGCTATGTAATATAATTTTACGATAAGTATATAAACTATTTACGTCCCGACACTATAACTTCTTGATTACGATAGTAATGATATCGACAACAAAACCACGTCACACCGGTAGAAGTAATAAAATCAACGAAGTTATTGCGATAATCCAACATGAAGTGTTAAAACGTTTAATTATTTTTTTTTCTAATTACGGAGATTTTATTGAATTTTTCGATTCGCGTTCGTAGAGAATTAAAAAACAATCGATAAGATCCCACTTTTTCCGTTATAATATTTATTACGCACGTGTAACGCGCGTTTTTTCCTACTCGGTTGCGTTCGTCGTTATATAAATAAAATATGACACTTAAGTCGTTCAACGTTAACATTTACGTTTAATAAAACGCGTTAACGCTCGATGTGCCGACCGACATACGAATCGTAAATTATAATTTATCGAGATCGTTTTCAAACGTGTAATTATGTGCATATGATTACGATTCTATATCGTTGAATCCATTGGGGTTGACGTCGCGTATACTCTATTTGAAATCTGTTACCAGCGTCGACTGTCGCGATATTCAAATACGCCGAAATTGCGCCGCGGTACAATGTTACGGATAACATTTTCAAAAATAATTACGACCGACGTTCATACGGATTCTGGTAATGGTCAAATCTTTTATATTTCTTAAATGTCCATTATAAGGTAATATGCACGTGCGCGGTTTCCGATATCACTTCGCTTACGCGTGTCCAGCAAAAAGTCAAAATAACGAATGTTGTTAGAACCGATAGTACAGAGCTAGTGGTTAATATTTTTTTATACGCGTTAGCTCGGACGAAAATGAATATATTTTCGTAGTTGACCAAAAATAATATAGCGACTCTTCATTCGATGATATTGTAATTCATGGCCGTAGAATATCTAATATCTAAATGTTTTTGTGCATAGGGCTTTTTTAATGATTACGGAATGATAACATAACATTTTGACAAAATGAAAAAACACGCGTAAAATATTCGTTTCATTTTAAACAAAACTGAAATAAATCTAATCTGATCCATTTTTGTTTATTTAAAAGAATAAAATCATATTTAATAGACGAGTTGTAGAAAACACTAAATTAAAATTAATTCAATAATGTAAATTCGTTCTAGTAATTAGTAAACTAAAATTAAAATTTCTATCACCGAATTCTCAAAAAAAAAAAACACAAAAAAATTAATTCAAAAATTATCGTTTATATTTTTAAAGAAAAATGTCAATATTTTTTTATTCATACACTTTTGTCGCGCTTTTGTAAAATTTAAAATGGTTGTTCAAAAATAAAAAAACAAGAGTTTTTTAATTTTGTCGAAATTCATTCCATAATTATTAAAAATCCTCTACGTACAATGATATACAATAAGCCTAATACATCCATTAAAATTGAACGGTCTGAATAATAAAAATAATATGTTAAGCGGACAGATATAAATAATATGAAACTTTTTAATTTTGAATAATATAAGTTGCAGAAAACTCGATTTTTTTGAACAAGCAAACGCGCGAAAAATTTTAATATTTAGTAGAACGTGTTTCGGTTATTTTCGTAACGAATTTTGGCAAAAATTGTTTTATTTTTGTTCCATGTGTTTCCCGGACATATTGTCTTTTAATAATTTCTTCTATAAACATCAGGTGACTTGACTAGAAAAATGAGAATTCGCTCATTGCGATTTCATACTACCTGGACAAACGTACAGTGTACGTAAAACGGAAACAACGAAAAAATAAATTAATCGAAAAACAATATTGTTGAAAAAGTGGCTGCGTTGTCGACGATTTCTGGTGAAAAATGAAAAAAAAACCGGCAACGGTTCGATACGCGGTATATCACGCGGATAAACACTCAGGCGTAATTCGAGCACAGATTTTAAACTTCAAATACGACGTTTTATCGAACGAAAAGTTATTTTAAGCCCCGAGTGTACGATTTTACATAATAAAACGATGGCGTAAAAGCCACAACGCGATTTGTTTTTACGGATCGCGAAAAGAAAACGAGCTAAGGCTGCGGGCCGAATCTCGACAACGGGTGGAATAGATGTGAAAATAATTGTCGTTTAAAAAGAAGGAAAAAAAAACAATACATCAAACGCGTGTGTGCGTGCGCGTGTATGTCACGAGGTGTGTGTGTATGTGTTTGTGTTCATTGAAAAGGAAACGGAAAAATATAATAGTAAAAACATTCGTGTAACAAAAGTATTTTGGCGAACGCCGGTTATGTAATCTTTCGTTCGGTTTGTTAGAGGTTATAGTCGCTGTTCGATCCATTGGGAATGTGTCGTTGAGATAAACAGCGCGCCCGTCGAGATTTAACCCTACTCGCCACGCGATATTGGATTTCGGTGTAAATAAAATAAAAATGAAATAAATCTGCCACCAACGAAAAAATAAAAAATAAAATCATAATAAGAAAAATACGGCATCCAAAACCTAATGAAAGAAAAACAACAATAATACCGACCGGTTTCAATATTCTTATTGCCGATATTAGTTATACTTAAAATCATTTCAAATGCATTAGGAATTTATTCGTTTTCTACGAGTATTTGTTTTTATTTTTAGAAAACGTTTCTTATCTATATTTTTGGCGACAACGGTATTAAGTATTTTATTGCGCAAATATGATATCGTACATGCATATACAACGAATGACGTCGCGAAAACACTTTCTTTTATTTAAAATATTACTCGGGTCTTCTAATTAAAAATAATATGTTAAACGATTTGACGTTTATAATAAAAAATTGATTCGTTTACTGAACAGCGTTCGTAATAACCTCAAATTTTCTTTAACTACGCAAATTAAATTGTACATACCAATTTAGAAAAAATAGATTTCCGGACAATTTAATTCGTTTTGAATATTCGAGGAATGATTAACACGTATTATTTAAGTATGGCGTGATGACGATCTTTTACCAGTTAACAATTATTTTGCGATCGGTTTGACGTAAAATCTAAAATAAATATTTTTTCGAATACTCCTGAATAAATGTGTTTAAATAGTAATTAAATATTTGGGTAGTCGGATACATTTTCTAAAATAATTTGGAACGCTAATATCTTTCGGTGTCGCTTGTTTCGCGAAAGTCTATATTTTGGTGAAATCGGTATAATTAAGACAACGTAATTTTTTCGATAATTTGTTTCTTTTTACGGGCTCAAATTTTTGAACGAGCGTGTGATTAACATGAACATCAAATTGACAATAATAAATTTAATCGATTTACTGATAAAATCTTTTTTTCAAAAATAATTTTAACGTTTCATTTCCCAAAAATAAAAAATAATTCTCACACCAAGTCGTGTAAAAAATATAATTTTTTTAAAAATAATCCGGTAACCTAATGAAATGATCTTCAAACTAGAAACATGGACAATGAATCACGTTTTTTAAACATTTTCCTGCCTCTGTTGATTTATAAGTACGAGGTAATTAACTAATGTTATCGAGATATATTTTAGAGTATGAACAAGTTAAAGGCAAAGTGATACGCGCATGTCCAAATACCCAACAATACGTAGTTCAGTGTTCTGCGTTCGATTTTCAACGATAATATTATTCGATACCGTACGCATATCGTAATATTTTACACAATAAAAATATAATAGTACGAATTCCCAAACATAAAATGTTCTTCGTTGATCTTTTATCGATAAAATAGTACTGTTGTAACTAAATTGAACGATTAAAATATGTTTTTTTAGAAAAGTTTTTATTATTGTAATCTATTGTTAGTAAAACGCGTTGAATTTTGTTTATTTTCCCGAAATTCATTTAATGTTCTCTTATGAATAAAGTACGAACGCGAAGCGAAATTGATAATATCGTGAAAATGGTAGTTTTATACGATTTTTACGATACATGTTAACGCGTAAAACACGGGAAAAACATTTCAATCAACGAGGAACGAAAACGTGTTTTCCGATACGTTTTGCAACAATAATATATTGTATTGGACGAGAAGTAACTAAATAATTATATTGAGTTTTGAATTGTTTTAGTTAAGTTTCATCGTGAGGGTTTTAGATACTTGGAAAATTATCAAGTAACTGCAATTATTCGCCAATGTCATTCGTACACTGTATAAATCTTCGCGTTAAAAATATCTAAAATTAATACGTCCGAAATACGCTCCATTTTAAACGAAAGCGTTATTGAAATACGTAACGGACGATAGCCGACTTTTTATAGTTGAATTCGACAACAGACTAATTTATTATAAAATTAAAAACGTCTAAAATATCATTAATAGCCATATTTCTTTTAACGTAAGGATTTTTCATTTTCTTTCAAGTTTCAAACGTATGAAATACATATCCTCGTTATATTTTATTTACTCGACCCAGATCGTTGTGGGTCGTGCGCACCTTCATATAGATTATTACTTACGTACAATATATATATATATATACATACACACAAGTATATACATAGAGTCATCAGAATTTCATTCGGTTTTCCGTTCGTATATTGTGATTATGATTATTTTTTATTGTTAGTACAATGCATTCGCTATATCATCCGTTGCTTCTAAAATGTCATAATAATGTAAACTTTTTCTTCCTCTCTCGTATTATTATTAACGGTTTGGTATTTACGATAATTTTGGCAGACGCCTACGTTTTACTAAATAATTTATAATAAGTGTGCAATACCGATTTACCAATGATGGATAAAATTTACCCAAAATTTTTCGATATATTTAAAAAGGATAAAAAACAAAACCCATGATAATCACCGGGATAAAATATAGATTATATTCATTACGAGAACACAAGAGATAATACGATTTTATCAAAAAAAACATTATGATTACTTTTATTTTTCTCGCTGCTTACAATACTCCGACTAAGCAGTGATTCGTGTATGGAAACAGAATAAAGCAGTTGTTTAAGAGTAGTTATTAAATTATTATCCTTAAAAGCTTATATTAGGTATATTGAAAACTTGATAAAGCGTCTCGACGTCATATTTTAAAAACCACTTTTGAGTGTTTATCACATGACGTTTTGAGCTTTATTACTTAATAATGAACGTTTCTTTTCTTTTTTTCTATACGTGTATATGATTGAATGGTAAATGATCGTGACAACTCGCTTGGCACATATTATATACGACTGGAAAAAAGAACAAGAATAAATATATAATAACCGTCAATTTTATGGTTCCTCTGTATAAAATATCATAAATAAACCGCACGATATACATTTTGAAATATAAATTAAAATACTAACGTTTTTCAAATATATTTATCACCGAGGTGACTACGGCTTGGAAATAAAATAAAATTTGATTGGTCGAAAAAATAATATGAAATATTGCCATTGGAACGGTTTAAAAAAACTCAAATTTTTAATACCGCGTTTTAAAAATGTCATTTATATAACACATCTTGTTAAATAAAACAGCTGTTAAGTTCAGTATATAGAAATTATCGATTTAATTATAGCATAAAAATTTAAAACTATATGTTATATTCTCAATAATGGTTCCGATAAATTCCTTTTAATTATAATAATTATTAAAATACGTTAAATTACAAATATTTAACACATTTTTATTTTAGATTTATGAAAACGTAAACAAACCAAAGTCTTTTAATATTAATTTAGAAAATCTACACCACATATATCCTCTATATTTATAAATGCGATTAATTTTATTTGGACGTTAATTATTTTGAAATTTCCTTTTATTCTTCTCGACGAATAAAATAATTTTATTTTTAATACAATACATAATTCGTTTGTGTGAGGATAACGAATAATAGTAAACTAGACAACTACATTAATGTTAAAGAAGTAAAAAAAAATTCTGAAATACCAACCACGCTATTATGCAAAGATTTTAATAACTCAAAAAGAAAAAGAAACAATAGGAAAAAGAGGAAAAATACTAAAATACCCTATATGTAGGTATTAGGTATGAGTGGGGGATATGTTTAACTTTTAAGGAATTATTACGTAGATTTATTTTCGGGGTCGTGAGTTTGAGAATTATTTAGGAATGTTGTTATTAATTACCAAATCACTTACTCGTCCGATCTTGTTCATTTGAATGAATTAAAAAAGAAATGCTTGTAAAATTAACTGAGAAAAATTTGGGACGGTGAGTTCGCTATGTAAATTCACCGACAATAAAAACAAGTCAAGACACAAATATCCTGGTGCAGAGACTAGCCCTTGAATATCGGAATACCGACTTCTACTACATGATAACTCGTAACTGGAGTACGCTTATGTTCTGTTGAAGACGAGAGTTGTTTATCCCCGTGAGGAGACAGACGTCATCCAGTGTTCCACCGACTCGCCGTGCTGAAAGCCGGTGGTCTACCGATAGACAGAGAGTCTAATGGCTGACCGACCCGTTTGCTGACTGCCCGACTGACCGACTGACTCCAGAGTGTAATTTCTGTATTTTATAGCTGAGTCATCCGACTATATTATTGACGTGGCGGCCGGCTCATATAAAATTTCATTAAAATCGATGTATTGTATCTTGCGTTTTCTATATGATGATTTTAATTATCGTAGTCTACTGGGTTTATTGTTTCTCGATATTTTTCTATTTGCCTAATAAGGAGCACGTGTTAATTTTATTCGTGTCCTTTAGCGTGATATATTTTTTTATATAGCTGTGTAATTATTGTAAACACTTTTATTTAAATAGAATATGTTAATTCTGTGGTTATCGTGGAATTACGACTCAGCTCCTACTTTGCGCACTATATAAAATTATTGTCGATATTTTATTAAAATATGGTCGGTATTCCGAATATAAGCGTCTTTTTAACATTTATTAAAATGCCATTTTTCAATACATTATTACATTAAATTATATCGAAATATGATTATGGTATTTGTTTTTATAATTATGATATCGGTGGATATCATTACAAGATGAAGAGTGGATGAAATGTGTATGTCTATGAAAAAATCAATCTATGATAAGGCGTTTTTTAGGATACTGTATTCTCCTTTAAAGGGAATTGTAATTTATTTTTATTTTTTTATTATTATTATTATTCGTCATAATTTAAAGAACGACTTAACGGTGGACCAAAAAACTGTGCTCGAGTCGTCTATTCAGAGTGTCGTGTGATCGTCTAGCCAATGTAAAAATATATGTTTTTAAAACTCGTTCGATGTTTACGTTACCAAAATAACGAACACAATACGTTAATCGAGAACGAAGTCTTCAGAGGGAACAATACATTATCTATTTAAAGCCGATTTGGAGGATCGCATTAGTCGATCGCGTTGTTTTTTGTTCCCGGGTCGAAACAAAATGTCCAATATACTTTTGGTACGAACTATGAAGGTTACGATTCCTTTTGACACAGTTTTATTATCTAATGTCACGAAATCCGTATCAATATAACGAGAATACAAAGCGCTCGAGTTCAATGCGCAGTTCATCAAGCAAACTATGACGATCTCGTTGTGTTTCTCGAATTGTCCTTTTCACTAACAAACGCAAAATATATCAATCATGTATATCTCGGTGTCGAAACGATTTTCCACGCCATTTTCGTGGAAGAATCCGATTATTTTAGCACGAAAAAGGGCCCTACAAAAGCTCCAACGATTATACCCATTAATGCGATATCGGGAGACTGAAATCGAATTCGAATGTTTAGATTTTGATTAAGATTTCGATTATATAGTCTCGATTATTAAGGTGTTCAATACGATTTTGACTACAGATTTTATTCGGAACTTTATCGTTTACGTCGAAACGCGTTTATTGTAGTAGTAGATTTCGTAAAACGGGCATACAGCAAGTTCACGTTTGGGGCGTCGCCGCTTATTGACAATGCCGACGCGAATAATATTTTCGTTAGGTTGCACGAGTACCGACTTGTATTAAAAATGCGAAAAATTAAAAAAAAGTAAACTAAATGGGAAACAACGTTGGGTCTGTAGTCGCGGGTGTAGTCACGACGAAATGGCCGCCCGCTGTCTAATAATACGAAACACGTTCGGCGGGTGTTGCGGGAAAACTAAAAAGTAAAACTTCGACGACACCGACCAAACTCGGGTGAACGTATGACAGCTGGCGGACAACGGGGGAGACAAAAATACGTACGTCGTACGTGCTATTCGTATGCGCGAAAATTACCGAACGATAAATCACGTTGTACAATTGCTCTCGAAACGCGCGTTCGTTTTCAACGAGACCTAAATATTAGCCAACCGTCGCGTAGGAGATCGAGGAACGGAACACACGTTTTTACGAGTACCACCGACTTTCGTTCTTTATAAATAACGTAGGTCCGGGTCGTGTGTATAATACAAATTGTAACGATGACCTAGCGCCAGTCTTTTTTTAGGTGTAAGACAACAAGCGAAACGTAATCGATTATATATATATAGTTTACTACAAATTCCCCAAGGACACGCGAATAATAATACGGGAATATCTACGAATGTATTTTCGTGTTAAAACAAAATATATTTCTGTAATTTTAAATGGGTTTTATTTTTTTTGTTATTCCTACAGCTTTTACTGTATACGGTAAACGTTTGTATTTCCGCGTATGTACGTGTTTCAAATTAAAATCTTTTAAAAATGTAAACGCCCAACCGAATAATATTAATTTTTGATTTCATAAAACCGCGCGATAATATTAAATTAGCGTTTACGCATATTGTTAACAAATAAATCGATATATTATTCTCGTCGTTCAAACCTTTTTTTATATTTTGCTTTATTTGTAAATCAATAATGTGCCTATTTATAAATCGTAATTTCTTTATGGCTAAAATACATATTGGGATCAAACGTTATACAATCGTTTTAATACTATGTCGAACGAAACAATTATACGATATATTTAAATTCAGTTATAAATATATAAGTGGTTTGTAAAGGTTTTAACGACGATCCGATTAAATACGTTGTTTGTTGTCTATCAATAATCGTATTATGTTGAGACTATACGAAATAACGGTCGTTTAACCGATTTTTAAAACTACGTCGTTAATGATTTTTTCATAATTTCGCATCATATTTTGTATGGTATTGACTAGTTGTGCTTAACGACTAAAAAAAAATGATTAAAAACCTTCAGGCGATGAATATACTATATATATAATAAATGTTTGGAATCATAAACAATAAGGGCTGGTTATTCGACCACGTTTTCATTTTGAACCTCGCGGAGGGAACTTCAAACAAAACAAACATTTTCCTCCGCGTTTAACAATACCCGTATTTAATGCAATGGACTATTTGACAGTATCGTTAGATGACCGTTGGAAAAATACAAAAACCCCCAGTTGGAAATCGTTCGGTGTAGTTTAATCGCGTTCAATTTAAAAGGCGAAGGCGCGCATTTCTGAACGAATCGTTTACATAATATATTATTTTAATGGTACACCTGCCGTGTACAATAATATTGTGAATCACAATCACGCCGATAATAAACTACGACTAAGTAGTGTAGTCGGACAAAAGTAATTTGTAACTTTAACGTGCCTACTTTAATTAAGTGATTTTCGCGTAACGACATATACAAAAAACAGAGAGCAAAATCAATTGTATATAATGTTTACTATTTTTGGAGGGCCACAACTCATCACTTCGTTTGTACAGCATGTGACGTGATTATATGAATCATATTATATGAATATCATGCGTTTCGTGAAGACTCCTACGTTAATAAATCAATGTAACATCAAGTTCACGAGTTTGATTTTTATAAACTTACTAAAATTAGTAAACAATTTATTTCGATGACAAAATTCATATTAAACTACATCCAATAATACGACGTCTTCGAATTTTTTTTCGCATATATAACATAACCTGGAAGCAATTTTAACCTAGAAATTATCACAATTAAAAAATTTAAACGAAATGTTTTTTTCATATTAATATAATTATTCTACACGTGCTAGTACCGTAATTTTCTTTTTAAATATTTGTATATAGTGGAAGTTATAGGCGTCGTCACCCGGAATTTCAGTTTACAAATATTCGAGTAAACTGTTAATGTATAATGATTTTATACGTATATAATATTGTTATTCTGTAAGCATTCGGTAAATATAAAATCGAAAAAACATCTAAAAAAAATTGTCTTAAAATAAAAAAGTAACTCAACTGTAATTCATTTTAACTCAAAAAAAACAAACGACATAAAATTAAAGATGGAAAATAATTATTATAATCCGTTTAAATTTGGATGTTACGATAAATAATTGCGTAAGAGATATGATTCTAAATACAAAGCGCATAAATATTTTCAGTAAATACAATTTATTTTCAAAAAATATTTTATTATTAAAAAAATTAAGAAAACCTACGAACATGTACGAAAACGTACGTTTAATGCAATATCTGAATAAGATTTGTTGTTCAAAAAGTACCTTATACATACACATCCGTTATAGTTTTAAACAAAACTACCATTCGAAAAATGGTTTACCGAGAAACAAATAAAAAAAAAGGTTAACACCATAGATTATTTACATTATTTAAATCTGAAAGGGAAGCGTTTTTATTTTGGTTTTCTATCCATCTCTGTAAACATGAAAACAAACCTTTTTGTGAGCAAATTTTCACACTGTTATATGTACATAAGTTGTCGATAATAATTTACTAGTACAAAAATGTCCTAAAGGTTGTAATAGTATATATTGAAAGGAATATAGTAATACTTATTGTATAAAAGACGAAGCGTTCATGTTTTATTATATTTTTATTCTTTACATATTTTTAAGATAAAAACAAAAAATTATCAAGTTGACTTTTTTTAAAAATTGTTGAACGGCGTTAACACTTTAAAACCCACTCTGAATGTAACAAAACGCATATACTATTATAAAGCGCAAAATGTTCTATTTCTAAATATTTTTTCCAAAACGTAACATTTTGGATTTCTTGTATTATGGTCAAAGGTTATAGTAAAGTTTGACATTGGTTGAAATTGTTTTTTTACGTTTTATAAACTTCAATTAATAAATGATCAACGAGTTTCTATAATTGTATGAGTGCATTTTGTCTATAGTTATTAGCGAACAAACTATATTATGTATTTTAAAGGATTATTTATACATAATTAGTAATATTTCGTTTATTATTAATTAGATAATTGATGTAAAAAGGACGATAATGATAAAATAAAAATTGCGCATTAACGTACTAGTTTTTTCTGATGTTCTTCAAAAACGTACTTGTTATTTTAAGAAACGTAGTCGGTTTTACATTAAACCTAAATAAAATATTTGCAAAAAACCTCTATTTATCTATAAAAATTTGTATTTCGTGTTCATAGTTATAGGTTTGTAGTACAATATATGTTTATCTATATTGAACGTAATACAGAGTTTTCTATATTTACATGTTTTTGGACAACACATGACTAGGATTTGTTACTCTTTCTGTTTTGTAAACCTACGCTAATAAAGGAACGTTAGTTGCGAAATATAGGAAAGGAATGTTATAAAACGGACAGCATTCGATGCACCATCCACTCCGTGTATGATTTTATAATTTGTAAATACTTATACAAATATTTTGTTGCCTTGAGTGCTACACTCAGTGAAGTAACTGGAGTAAATCAAAGGGTGCAATTTATCAGTAAAAGGGTCTGTTATTATTAATTATTTTTAGTTTCGATGTAAAAAAGTAATATACACATATATATATGTGTGTGTGTATGTGTAATTTAATTTAATTTTAATTTTTATGACTTCTCTCCAAATTCAAGGATAATGTTTCTTTCACGAGAGTTCTGTAAGCATATTAAAAACTCGAAATATTTCAAACATTACGATTTACGATTAATAACTATAGAAATTAAAAATAATAATCATTATAATAATATTAAAAGAAACCTAACGATCAACGAATTATTTATGTTTACTGTTTTACTTTTTTTTTTACTTAAATAGTTTTGTTGGTAATAAACGAGATGTATTCATGAAGACCTCGCTTACTTTGTGCCTGTGAAGAAACTCATTGAAAACTTTATTTCCGAATCAAAAGTACGGGATAAAATTACATTTTGCGCTCAGTAGTCTAAGCACAATTCATACAAGCGTCTTGTATGATTCCAAAACCTATTCGTTTCATTTTTCGTATTTGCGTAATCTTATTAAATGAGGTTATGCCAGCGTTGGAACCTGGAACGGCTGGATTTGTAACAAAAACTATGATCACCCGAATTTACATTCTCCCCGTTACCTGTCCAAAGTGGTTCACGACAAATCGGCGTTAGTTTTCGATTCGCGGAACGACGAGCACCTTGGGAATGCTTAACATATTCCCCCCCTCGATACTTAACTATGGTTGATAAATATTTCGAAGATTAAATTCGTTCCACTTTATGCCGTCCGAAACGTTCGTGATTCTATAACTAATGCAGTGCGTCCACACAAAACTATACCCGGCATATTCTCTTTTGTTCGTCACTACGCATACAAACTCGTCGCCGCACGCGGTAAGGATATCGCAAAATGTGTAAAAATGAACGAAAAATAAATGATTTATACGCGAAAACGGTCGGAAAACCAAAAAGTGACGTTGCGATATCATTTCAACGCCAAATAATTATACGTAAACATTATATTCAGCAAAATTAAATGTCACGTTAATACAGATCAGTAACTATATCTAAATTGTTGGTGGCGAATCATCGTAATATTAATCAAGGAAACTGTTCGTCGTGCGTTATTGATATACCAGGTATGAACAAAATTCCATTAAAATCACGTAATTCGTCGCAGCCGCCAAGCCAAGTAAATCTATTTATCGTAACACGACCAATTTAAGCGTAATTTCGGACGTGTGTTTGCGTGACATTTAATTAAGGCGGAACGTGTAATTGGCGTCGAAATAATTTGTATCGCGTAACTTTTAGAACTTTTAAACGTACTTGGCTGGCCACTATTTGCACGTTGTTCGCGAGGCGTTTTCGGAGATTTACGATAAGGATTCCAGACGAAACAAGTTCTAACTTGTCGTCGCTTATACGTGCGTGCATTTTCCACTTAAATACCGATACGTGATACCGTGATGTAATATAATTCGCTCGTACATAAAACATATTAAGCCACACTATTCGAAAGGCGATTATTGTTCGCGATGTACTGTCACGTTCCGCGTTTTTTTTACGGCATTTGATTAAAAGAAAACGCTCCCCCCCCCCGCGGTAAGATTAAAATAAAACGAGACATTTTCAAGTCCGAATTAGCCAATAGTTCTACATGTCGTTGCTCGTACCGTGTTCGGGAATTGATCTAAATAATTTGTCGTATTTCGTACAACGAGTTTTTTCGAAAATAATTTTACGTTGTAATATAGAAACTGATGAAAACACGGAAAGGGTGAACTTAATAGTTGACATTACGAACTATCGTCTACAAGAATATAGCGAACACGAATATTATATTCGAATTCTGTTTTTATATTAATTATCGTGTTGAACATTTTTGTTTTTGGAACTTAGATAAGACGCGTGATGTTATAACGTACGGTTTTTATATTTCGTAACGTACCTAGTTGTGTACGAATTTCGATAATACGAATTGTTAATTCGTTATACGCATTTCCAAAGCGGAATAAAATATTAAAGTTTTAGTACGGCGTTGTGGCTGAAAATTAAAAATTAATAAGCACTACTGAAATTGGATTAAAATTGCACCTCTGTCCGTTCGAAATCGACGATAACACGTCAACTACGCGTAGATAGCATAAAATACGAAATTCGAAAGCGCCAACGTAACGATTTGTTTCCGTCCTTTAATAATATAATTCGTTTTCGTACGTAATTTTTCGCTTTTGATTTTTCCTTTAATCGTTTATTTTCAATTACCCACGAACGCGGTGATAACATTTTATCGAATTTCCCGTCACCGTACTAGGCTAAAATTTGCCTTCAAATCTTTGCGCGAAAATCGCCGTCGGGACGCACGATTTCGTCGTCAATTAATTATTTCAAATGGGTGCCACCGACACGGTGGTTAATTACGAGTTTTATCGGCAGCGGTTAGGATTCTTATCTTACCTGTATAATAATTGTTGTTCGGGAAACGGCGCCCGGAAGCGAAATATTAGACCAGACACTTTTCGGACACGACGTGATCACGGTCGCCACGAACACCGCGGGGAGTCGCCACTGTGTTGTTCATCTAACCACGCGTCACGTGTACTGCGCTACGAGTCGCCACCCGGAATACAGCGGTTTGGATGGTGTGGCGTGCGTGTGCTGCCGCCGTTGCCGAGCGATGTGTGGCCGACGAATGGCGACGAACGACGACGGCAGGAGTCGCGCGCGCGGCACGACTGGCGGCGACGTTATTTAAGGCGAATACGCGGACACGGACGTAATATTTACGACAAAAACAGAAATAAAACCGGCGAAGCGGCGATAAGAAAAACCGAATTTAGAACCGCTATACTTAATTATATTAGTGAATTTACGCGTCGAAATATGAATGTCGAATGTATGTTAAAATGTGACAGATTTTGAACTTTCAAAAAAAGGACGCTTAGCAATTACGTGGCCACGTCGTCAAAATTTAATTTACGAATTTTAAAGACGTGTGTCCAAAGCCAAAAACGATAGCGTTATATTGGCTAGTGTGATGCTGAGACGAAATCGTAACGTTTTCTTGTGTGAATTGACAAAGGAACGTGACATTTAAACGAAAATTCATTTATTCTTCAAATTTGACGTGACAACAGTTTTTCTGATTTTTAGCGATTTAACACTATAGGGGGTTTTTTTAAATAGAAGTTTCGTAAATATTTTAGAAAATCGAAAGATTTTCGAAATTTTGATAAAAATTCCTAATAATAACCAATACGTGAATGGAGTATTCTATGATTATATACTTAGGTATTATTTTTAATTATTATTAACGATAATAAGATTCATTAGTCTAATAAACGAATATCATTTTTGGAAATGCACAAATATAAGGTTCAATTGCAATCGAATATATATATATATATTTAAATGCAGGCACGGTTTCAGAATTTTTCAACGTAAGATACGCAATTCGGTATTGTTTTATAGTTTTTAATCAACTATTGTATGCCGAAATTAATTCATTGTTTGTACCCAAGGCACGGTTAGGTCTTCAATGGCTAGTAAATATCTAGAGTAAAATTGCTTATACTTTATCGTATTTAGATAAATTAAATTAACAACGTTACTCTAATTTTAACGTAGAAAATAATTTAATAGTCTAATTATACGTATCTAAATAAATAATTGCTTTTTATTAAAAAATAATAATAATAAACTATTTTGGACGTAAGAAAAAGAAAACGTGTGAAATGTATAATTTAACTTTATTATACACTAATATAATTCAATGAATTTCAAAAAATACATGGCATGGGTTGTTTTTTCGTCTGTACTTGGTATAGATCAAACCAAATGTGTTGTTTTGGGTGATTATATTATTCAAACGCAACCAACATTTTGAAATACTTAGAAATACATAAATATCCATAATTATTAAAATTTTAAAAATTTGGTTTAAACCATCAATATGTTAACGAACGTTCAAAATCCATTTTGCAACTCCATTAATTTTTATCTCGGCCTTAGTTTTCGTTCTACGAAAAGTTGAGAAACTTCCTTCGATAAAACCGAAATTTTGTTTAGTTATGTAAATTCAAAAGGAAAGAAACTTTTGTTCTATATCACGTACTTTCATGTTACTGGACACGAAACAACTGTCAAAAAATTGTAGGTGTTATTAAATAACAAAGTGGCAATTTATTATTGGAGTCATATTTCGTATAGTCAAAATTGTACGCGTCTTATTGATACTTCTTAAGTTAATAATTGATCTATCGCCTATCCATCTATCTATCTTATCCCTATTAAGATGCTTCTTTTTAATATCTTATTCTAACATTGGTTTTGAATCGGGATAAATTCTCAAAATTTATCTTCAAAATAATAAGTTCATTTATATGTACGACATTATAAAAAATGTTTCTAGATAATTTAATTATGAGCGTTTTAACCCCTAAAATAATATTGAACAAAGCAAAAAACATTTACGAGTAATACAGAGCGATAATATATCTTTGAAATAAAAGTCGTATGAAAACAATTATACAAAATGTATGTGTACAATTTTCTTAAAAGCTTAAATTGTTAATAATATTAATGTTCATACAGAATGAAATGACTGTACAATTTTATTAATAACTGAAGTTTACGTGAAAATTATGCTGAAAGATGAAACAATATAACATATTGTAATAAATATCAAACTTCAAATATACTTCGCTTTAAACTTTAAACTTAATCGTAATTAATTTGATTTTGAATAATATAAATTTGCAATATTTATTATGCCCGGAATAATAAACTGTTCGAAACTAATTATCCAGTATAGATAAATTTTTGATCTTGAAAGAAACCATTTTTGAACCTTATACCATATATCTAACCCTATCAGTAGTCCTAATAT
>JAIPRN010001927.1:0-37290 GCA_025469175.1 Geopemphigus sp. TES_GeoC_2020 | reverse complement strand
GTTTATAATTACGTGTACTTTTATTATATTATTATATATATATATATATATATATATATATTATATAATACTATAATATGTTATATTAACAAACATGAAATAAGGGAATCGGACGAATTTATTTCCGTGGTACGTTTCGATTCGTTCGATAAGTGATGCGTACATACGGACGTGCAAGAAATGTTTATTTAATTTTTATTTTAGTACAGTCTTGATGAATTAACTCCAAACGGTAGAAGATAATACGCGTATTTTTCCGAGAGCAAGACGTGTTGAAAAACTAGAAAAACTAGAAAACCTAAAGAAAAACGCCTTTCTTATGGTAAAGACTTTAACAAATGTTATTCGTTTCAAATTTAATATAGATAACACAAAAACATTACGGGTTGTTCTTGTTACCTTTACATTCTATACGTCAATAACGAGCAATAAAGTGTAAAAACAATTCGAGATTTTTGCGCGGATTTGTTATTTCACGAGGAATTTTTAAATATGATACGAGCGTTTCATTATTGTAATCGATATTCCATGAAAATACCCAAGAAGCGTATTCGTGCACAAACTCGTTTCGGGGAATGACGATGTGATTATTTGTGTTTATTTGTTGTTTTTTCGACATGAATACTTTACCGTAATGTTTAAGGTGATTTTTACAAATAAAAAATCGTTTCTTTTCTATATATTTATGAAAAATGATTAGCAATACAAAAATATTAACACATTATTTCCGTCGGTTGCCGCTTCGGGATTCGTATTTTTCAAAAGCGATCGTCGTATATATATATATATGTATATTAATCAGAAATAACGTATGCCAGTTTGATTGTTGGATTATAATTTAACCGGATTACGTATTCAACGGGTAATTACGGAGCTACTATACCTGAACATTTTCGTCGGTTATGTGTACTTGGCCGGTGTACGAATACTCAACCAACAGTTGCAGCGCGCCCAAGTCCACGTCGTGCAATTCGACTTCGGATTTTAATTTCTCGGCCATGTCGTCTATAGTTGCATATTATATATATATATACGATAAATAAAAACGAAGCGCCAAATTTTAAATATTTAATAAGTTTGGCAGTCGACTTACCGTTGAACATTGCGTAAAAATAGGGACTGGACGAAGCCAACACCAGTCTGTGCGCTTTCGTTACGCTGTTACCGACTCGGAGAGAAACGTCGCAGAGCTACGGACACATACATAGAATAATACACGATAATCCCGCTTAAGAATATTATCACGAATCTCACTTGAATGTTGACCCTCATCTTGTTGATAACGGAAAACGACGAAATCAGGTGATCGGGATCATGGTGCAGGTAATAGGACATCGGTTCTGGCGATTCGCAAGTCGACCGTGGTTCTTCGGTCGAATCTTCGATTTCTGAAAAATAATATATATATATATAATATATTTCGCTTAAACAATTTTATAAAAGTTCTGTCGGAAACGTATTCGTTTATATAATAAATTGTTAAAAAGTTTAAAATGTAGAAAAGAAACTCTAAAGTTTTGGACAATTGTTAACCATCTGCCACATTTGACATCTCTCAATAGCGAGTAGCGAGTGGTTAAACACTTTTACGAGGTAAAATTGATCAAACGTATTTTAGATTCCGAGCGTGGCGAAGAATATATTTGAAAAACAACGATGTGTAGGTTATTTTATATTTTGTCTTTGAAAAAATTTTTCGTTTAACAATAGTGCTTTTCCGATTTCCGTGTATGACCATACCCTTCGGCAGATCGTGATTAAACAATATTTTTATGACACGTTTATCGATTTTCTCCTTAGTTTTTTTTTAGCGCATGGAAAAGCTACCAAAGCGTTAAAAAACCGGTCCAATTGTAGGCACGTACGATTTTGAACAAGCCAAACTTGTTTTATCTTTATAACAATCCAAAAAATAAAACGTCGAAACGTTCTAAATATTTATCGGTTATTTTTTAAAATAGTATACAAATTTCCGTTTCAAAAATATTCAAATTTTGACCAAATATAAAATTGTGAACATTTCATTAATAAGTATTTAGGTTTCGAAAATGACGTGTGTACGATAATTTTGTGGCGAGTTGAAACAATATTTACAGTTGCGTTGCATATTCGTGAACTCGCTATCTGATTATAAATTATTATTAAAGATGAAATTCCGGAAAGGTGTTTGTACCAGCGACGTCACCTTTTTTTCGTATCGAATTCGTTGTATATTTTTATTGAAGACATTTTTGGTTGACATGATTGACGTAATACTATAAATATATAATGGTCGAAAAAAAATTTTTATAAAAACGCAAAACTTATAAATATATAAATATATAAACGCAACGAAGTAAACGAAAGCTTCGGAACTGTGGATTTCCGCAATTATTGTATTTTGTAAAACAATTTAGCGAATAGTGTCCATAAATTCCCAAAAATATGTGCGAAAAGTTATGGCGAAAAACCGTCGATTCTCTTCGGAAAATACCGCGTTTACCGTACGCAAAAAATCATCGACAATAGCCAGCAAAAGTGCCAAGGTAAATAGACGCGACGAAAATAGATTGCTTAGAAAAGAACGGTATCCGTAGGAAGTTTGTGCGAGTACAATTGCGACACGGAGCGGTTTGAAAGCGCCCACAAAGATACGTTGCGGCGGCAAGCCCAATTTCGTGCGGTATTTGTTCGAAGTCGTTTACTCAAAATTCCAACTTGATAGTCCACGCGAAAACGCACGGTGGTGAAAAACAACGCTCATGCGACGTTTGCGCGAAATCCTTCGCGCAGATTACGAACTTGACGTACCACAAATGAACCGGCGAGAAACTCTATTCGTGCGACGTCTGCGAGAAATCGCTCGCGCACATTACGACTTTGACGAACCACAAGAGGACTCATTCCGGCAATAAATCCTATGCGTGCGACGTATGCAAGAAAAAGTTCGAGCGGTATGGTTATTTGACGACCCATGTACGGACGCACAAGGAAGAAAAGCAGTACGCTCGCTAACTGTGTTGTAAATCTTTCGCGACCAGTAGCAAATAGTCCTAGCCCAAGGGATTTCGTTACGCGGGAGAAACGCCGAAAACGTGTGCGGACGTAACGTTTATGGAACGCGGACGACACTTCTATTTCTGAAGTGTACGTATTGAAAACTAATAAAAACGATCGTTAACAAATCCGCGTCGTTCTTCTGTATATACGCTAAAAATGGGCGATACGTTCCCGAAAATATAATACCGATTCGAGCACGAACGTTTCGCGGTCTCGAAAATCCATTTCCGTATATAAACAATCGAAATGTGCGCGCGCTTATAGTTTTCGCGTTGATCGAGTTCTAGATCGAAGATACGTTCGGATCACGAGAAATCAATGGCCATGCTGCAATGGTGATGTCAATGGATACTCTTGATCAGTCCGCCGAAAAGCAACGTGACCGATCGGTGTCCGAGACAACGCGATTTTCGAGAAATCGTATACTAGCTCTATATTTCGTTAAGCGCCGCGAAAAGTTACCCGTACTTGTATAATGGACGTACACGTATTATATATATTCGTACGTTCACGCGATAAAGTTCGTTCAAAAGACGACGCTACAATGTCGCAGCGTCCGTTGCCAGTTTCGGTTTCAAAAAAAGGGGTCAATTCGTTTAAAAATAGAAAAAACGGATAATTGGAGAGCGATCGATTTACTACGGCGAATCGAAAAACACGCGCGCACGCGCCGTTTAATCTACCGCCGAGCGAGACGGTAGGCTAGTGTTTTTTTATTTCAACGCCGTCGTAAAACCGAACGACCGGCAACGATTTTGTTATACGCGTATACGGTCTTCGACGTATATTCATTTTTAACGACGCGCGTATATACGAGTACATACATCTTGCGCGTGGACACACAGTCTCGACGACTCCCAAAAACGACGGCGTTGGCGCCACAAATATCGTCTCCACCACTGTCGCAGGGTCGATACGAATTTTCTGGGCAAGTAAATGAAACGCAGGCTGTGCGGGGAAGGCGACCGTTTTAACTGGATACCGCGCTTATATAACGTGTAATATACGACCAAACGGCATTACAGACGTTTGTATATATATATATATATATATATACACATATCGTTCGACGCGTTTATATTACGTCAACGGCGTCACATAGGGCATTTTTGTCTTAGTCAAATATATACTGTACAATATATATGTCGTATAAAGACCTAATCAGTGAGATGGTGGTGGCAAGAACAGAAATGAAATTATCGCGGTTCACGCGGAACGTGGAAACTTGGATTAGAAAATTAAAAAAACAAAATCGTCCGATCGATTTTCGAACAGTCGGGTTGCGGCGAAGCCAGAATTGTTCTTCCCGAATTGACGAGACCGTTACCGTTTAATATTATTATCGTTTATTACTGTCACGGAAGAAACGCTCGAAAAAATATTACCGGCGATTATTTGTCTACATATAGTCCAGGTGGTTTATTAATATACGTATATATGCGCACTCGCGCGGTCCTAACCGTAACCAAAAATTCGCAATTTTAATAGAAACCAAAACCCGTTTCGGCTTTGTTAGTTAATTTCCGTAGTTAAATTTGTTACTCGGACTAATAATTGGCTGACGATAACGTCACGGAACAATATTTATGTACGTTGCGCAGGAACGTTCGGGCGAGAGTATTAATACAAAATACGCCGAGAAAACTAATTACGTGGGGTACAGTAAGGAAGCGTGACGAACACACAAACTCCATTGATGAACCGAAATAATCGACCGACTGGTTGCGATCCAAATTATAATAATACGTCATTCTGTACCACAATAATTTTACCGTATCGTAGGTTTTATACGTATATGCGTACGTATATAGAACGTGCAAAGAATTATCTACCTAGAGTTTCGATTAACGTTAAAAATCGATATATGTTCCCATTTGGTAACTTTCTAAACGCCTGCCGAAATCTGGCGCAACATTATTATTACGAAAAATCCACGATTTGTGAGCGCTATAAGCGTAATTTTGTATCATACGGCGGAGATTTAGTTAGATTTTAGAGAGGAGCGGTCTAAAAATTATCTTTCAATGAAGTAACATGCCACAACGCGATACTAAAGGACTCCTATACTTTAAATATATATAAACGTTAACGGTAACGACATTATTTACACGTAATATTCTTACAGTGTTTAAACTCAACGTGCCCGTAATAATCTCTGTATTTATACAAACATCCTTCTATATATATATAAATAAATGAGTCTACTTACTTCGACGTACGTACACTCGCGACGCCTATGGACTACTACGTGCATTGTGTAATTAGGCGAAATAAATTATACACGTTGTACGCGCCGCAATTTCAAACGTTATTAATAGACACTTAACACCGTTTGTTGTCAATTTCGACGTTTTTTCGAAATCGGAGAGTAAAAACGTGTTTTCGAAATCCGAATAATTATCGACAATTTCGGTCCAGGCGCCCGACATCCAAAAACAATCGTTAAACGCGTATTTTTCGCGTTAACATTGTCGCGTTGAATTTGCACGTCTTCTTATCCCGACGAACTATTATTATTATTCAAAGAATGCTGTGGATATGAAGGGGCTCATTTAACGTCTTTCGGACTCTCTCTCTCTCTATCTCTCTCCCCGAAATTTCTATTAATAAACTATTGTCGGTTGTAGGTTATTAACTCGGCTATTAACAAATTAATCGACAATAAACTACCGAAAAAAACAAACCTCGTCAAAACGTTACGGCGTAGTAATTTAGTCTATGTTTACGTTGATCTAGTTAAAACAACGAAAAACTACGATATGATAGTCTCGACAATCCGACAACGAAATAAACCGTTGGCCCAAACCGAAATACCTTCAACGACGACTACGCGGTATTCGTTAAATACACCGACAACGGTGCCCGTCGATTCCATATATCGTAATACACGGGAGTGCGTTTATACGTTAAGTCGTATTGCTGGTGGTATAGTACGAGTGGGGGACGTTCGGACGATACTAACGACAGTAGATCGTAAACGACGGTTTTTTTACGGACGATTGTGGCGTGCGCGCCACACACAGCGGTCGCGTGTCTCGGGCTAATTGACGGCCCAGGACAGTTTAATCAGAATGGACACGGCACAGCACGAGGCTGACGGTCCCGGCCGGCCCGCGGTTAGCACGCGTCGAACTCAAAACGATGGATCGGTTTCGGTAGCGTTTCCATCGTCAAACTCGACAGCAAACCATAACGAGATATGACGCCGAACAATTTTCCGGGCTCCTCCCCTCCCCCTCGTATCATTTCTTTCGTCGTCGAGCCAATTTTCCAATCCTAATTTATATTGACCATTGTTTTTTCCCCCATTACCTGACGTGTAATAATCGATTAAGCCCAGCACGGGAAGTCCGATACTACTTTACTTACGAACTGTGTACTGCCCGAATTACTCGTCCGATTTATCGACAAAGTTACGAATATTTTCATTTATAGAAACAAGCGATTCGAACGATTTATTTTTAATAATTTTACCATTGTGTTTAAATGATAGATTCATACAGGTTTTTAATAGAATAAAACCCTTTTAAAAATCGGTCGTCTATTTGATAAATAAATATTATACACCTTTCGTTACGCGAAAATAATATAATTTGACATTTATCGTCCATTTTTACGAGCAAGATATTTGTTTCGTTCTACTTATTACTATATTTATTAATATATATTACTATAGTAGTAATACTTAATAATATATTAATATATTTAGGTTTAATACGTCACGAATTTTTAATCAATATCATTTCAAAAATGAGCATAAAATACATATAGACGTATATACATAAAATACACTCTTAGAATTTCGAGTTAACTATTAAAAAATACGATCGATAAAAACCAATTTTCGTAACATTATGTTACGAGAATATTGATCGTTTATTATTTTCTACAGGCGCCCGTATGTAATTTGCAAATGTACAATAACAAAACGAACGGGAGCGAGATTGAAAAAAAAAGAAGCTCGTGAAAAAGATAATACCATTTCGAACGATAACGATGTAAAGGCTTTATTTAAAACTTACGAATAACGTATCATCGTTTAGCGGGAAAATAGAATAAAAACGGGAATTTTCGAAAACAATAATACGGATGAAATTTTCAAATACGAAATCGGACTTGTCGATTCGTCAAACGATTATGAAGTTTCGGCAATTAGTGCCAATCCGCTGTACAAAACATCATCGATATGGAAATAAAACGACTTAGGTACGAAAAAACCAATTTTGCAAACTCGTGAAATTTTTAATTAATTTTTTTTAATTCGCGAGGAACGTGTCAATTGTACGATGATAAGTCGTTTTATTGTTCCCCTATTTGTATTTTATTCAATTCTTTTTCGCGTTGAAAAGTAACGCTCCAATAATCTTGACACGCGTTGCGTTTCAATCGTATCTGGATAATACTTTATTTGACACATTTTTCAGTTTTCGCGGTAGTTTTTTTTATTTAAAGATATTAAAAACAACACGAATTGTTTAAAAGAGAAAAAACACAGAAAATGATTCGATATATTCGCGCCGATGTTGTTTATTTTCGAAAAGCTCGAAATGTAATTGGAGCTTAGACACACACATAAGTAGTACATCGAAATGCATCGCGTTCATTAATTATAAACAATACGCTACTAGCGACGTTTAAAATTGTTTCTCGAACACGGTGACTCGTCGTTGTTTTCGAATTCGACATAATAATAGATTATCGAAATATCCGTCTAAGCGACTCAGTTGAGCGCCAATCCACCCACGGTGGGTCGTTACGATTGCCGTCCTTATTTCTTGGCACGACAATGGCCAACGATTTTTATCGTACAAACGAGAAACCGGTAAAACATTTGAACTTCCATACTAGGTGACGCAATTGTAATGCGGTAGCGTCGCTAATCGGTTTTCGTGCTTTATGTTTTCCCTAATTATCACGCGTTCGTAAATTGTCGGAGGAATTAAAATAAACACATTCGCTCCAAACAAGAATAATCGAACAATTGCGGAAACAACCTAACCGTATAAACGTGCCTACTGTCGATGCAACTCCGACGTCCGTATGACTAACGACGTACCGACCTTATTGGAGAATATCTTATCTGTGATTGTAAACCGTCGATACGAAAACAACTTAATATATTATTTTATCGTAATATAGAATATATAACGATATGCACGCACGTCATAATTGTCGTAACTGTCAATATAGTGATTTTTGATATTGGTTTCATTTGCGTAAAAATATTATACGCGAATATTTTAGAGTTTCTCATTTAATAAAAACGAACCGACGCTTGATCTTATTCTCAGACTACATTATCAAAGGATAACGAATTATAAGTATATAGAGAAATCGTATTTACGACGCGTTCAAAAAATAATAAGTTATAGAATCGAAAATATATAACAGCTAATGCGTAAGCGCACACGATAGACGCTGATCATCTGGGTCAGGGATTATTTAACGATAAAAAAAGAAATTGTCCAGTCGGGTACAGCTCGATCGAACGCGTACCCTTCATAAATTTAAGCGCCGAAATAAAATCAAGAAACGACACGCGTTCACAAGTTTCAAATTCGCGATTTAAATATAACAATATCTATCGATATCCAAAGGAACCAAAAGGTACAGTTATAACGGTCAACATCAGAGCACTGCCGCAAATACCAAACGCGTCGATTTCTATAGCGATATGGTTTTGGTTAACCGGATCCATCACTATGGTCCGTTCCTGCAGATACCGTTATAAAATACAAAAATTAGGCCCTCGAGATGATTTCATCTTCTAGTCGGCGTGTGTGTGCACGCATGACCCAGGCACGGGCCACAGCTCGACAAGAAGTCGGAATTCCGAGGGATGGTCCTTCATTACGAATTTTTCTGCGTTTCGGCTCTATTAATAGTTTCGGCGATTCGAGAATGCAAAGTCGCAGACGCAACCAATTTACTTAATCCTCTTGCATGACAAGTTCGTCTTCAGACTTGAAAAATTGAATACGGTCAACGAGGTAAGTGATTATTGTTATCCGTTGTATTTTCTCGTTCGCCGATTTATCCGTTTATTTCACTTTACCTATACTTTTCAACTTATTAGTTAATTCCTAAATTATCCTTGAACTCACGAACCCGAACATTAATTGTAATAACTCGTTAAAGATGAAATAAAACATCCCAACTCTTATTCTGTTTTTTCAATTTTTTCTTTATTTTTGAGTTATTACAAACGTTAGTACGTATAGTCGATCTAACGCCCGAATGAATTGGTTTCTTTTATGGAAATTGCGCTAAGCCGTTTTATTCGCTATATTACGATTTTATGAACGTACGGTGCGCAAAATGTGAGAAATTAGTTGTCTCGCTTAAATTTAAAATTAGTCAAAGTATTACGCGCGGCGCGGATTATCGTAATATTTCGTTATAATTATCATTATTACGGTCGTCGAAGTTATTCCACGCTGGCGTGTGTCTGATGCCTACGTCATATTACATCGACGTAAAGTATCCAATAAATTTTAATAGGTATATTTAACGGTAATAAAATTTCAAAACGAACTAAGTTTGTTATAGCGGAATACGTATACAGATTGGCTTTCCCAATTTCGATCGAACGTGGCCAATAATACAAGTCCGGCGAACGACGAATACAAGTATTGTACGTTTATTACATGCTTACGACGAATTCAAATAAGGCGTGAAATCAAAGGACGACCGGATGGATTTTCCTTTGTTTTTTTTACGCGAGCTGTTAATCAAAATGTCCGTAATGTGTCTTACGAGAGAATCGCATGTTTTCCGACGTTTTTGAATCGCCATTATACGGATTATAAACAGTTACGCGATAAATATACGACGACAAAAACACGCCACTTGCAACGGAATCATTCCTTTAAAATCGGATGATAAAATACGCATTATCGCCATGGTCGTTTATTGTTTTTTTTCGTACGAAACTGAAAAACTTCGCTTTTTGCTGCGCGTACACGGGGACAAACATAATAAAGAACATAACAACGACGGTACTAACTTTTAAAAATTACCGTAGCGACGGTTAGCGAATTATTTATTTCGAATTTATATTCAGGAAGTGTGCGTATTACAATAACCAAAAAAAAAAACCGAAGACAAAATAACATAATACGTAATCGAGTACTTTATTCGACACATTTTCGTTTTTCTTGATGGTTGTCTTAAACGTAATTAAAAACAATTGTAAACTCATCCCTTTATCCTCTACTCCTCCCTGTTAAAATTACGGACGTGAAAAATGTTTGTATTTTGAAGAGCTCAAAATGTATTACACGCTTAAATAGCTCGAATATTTAACAACGTTTATCATATTCGTCAATTGTAATAAATGCTGTGACAAGAATCGTTTTTCGAATACAGTGAATTATCATTGTTATAAAACTCCATAAAATATCCGTAAACGGCATAATGGTAATCATTTTGTAAATTAAATTTTTAAACAATCGTTTTGCGCAAATTCGAAAAGTTGCCAAATAAACCAATGTCATTTAGTAGCGATCGTCTTCCAGCACTGATGAAAGCAATATGCGTAATTTCAAAAGGTTATAGAAATGCGTCTTTAGTAAAAACTTTTAACGTTATTTCGTAATGGTAAAAAACCCGAAAAAAAATCTAAAAATACGATAATTGTAGAACGGAGTTTTAGCGATTATTTGAAAAAAGAGAAATAAACATAACGAAGCTCGAAAATGTTGTATAGGACAATAATATTTATCAGACTTATGTGAAACATCCTTTATATATATATATATATTATGTCCACGTTGACTTGATGTTACAACTCGCGTAAGGATTACACGTTGCGTGCTATTTGTCAAGTGCGCGTCGTCGTATTCCAGATCAACGGTCTTCAATCAATGACTCGTGACCCAATTTTGGGTGGATTGAGCTTTAGAACTGAGTCGCGACCCGCACTTTAAATAATTGACATAAAAAAATGTAAACGTCGTATTTCATATAAGTTAAAGTAAATAAAAACGAACGTAATATAATAGTGATAATAAATTCGTTAAAAGTCCGTCCGTCTTTGTATATGCAATTTTAAATATCCAGTTGCGCTATTTATCTGCTAGATAGGAAATTGCGTTTCGGTCGAACGTATTAGTCGGAAAAAACGGACATTAACTAAAGTGGGTCGTGAGACCAATACGGTTGAAGGCCACGCTGGTCCAGACTGTACAGAAACCGATCGAAGCGAATAATAATTTTAACGAATACGATTTTACGACGCAGATTTTAATTTTAGAACGCTAAAGTATCGATACGATTTTTCTCGTTAGCCAACTATCGGACGTTCGATCGCACCGAAGCGTTATGATTATAACGAACCGGGTGTTAAATAAAACTACCTAACCTTACTTAACGTATCCGTAGAGAAGACTCTACGCAGGAACTTTGTCGAAAATGTACTAAGCCGGACGGTCCACCACTCGTCTAGGACAATGGATCCTTTTATTATACGGACACTTCATGAAGGTTTTGAATTAAATACAACCGTCCGATCGGCGTACGCGGTAATTGTGCGCACGAATAGTTGATCGGAACGCGCGGGCAAAAGTATTATCGACTTTTCCACCGGCGTACGTTTATCGATTCGTTATATTACGCGCAGGGCGATTATTTGAACGGAATACGCTCAATTTTTTGGTTTTTTGTTGTCGTTCGTGTATTATTAATAAACGAACGGAGAATTTCGTTTTGAATAAATTACGTTGGTTTTTTATTTTAAATATTCGTCGTCTACTCGATATTTTTATATTTTATACTTTCCACAAACAGCGACTTCGGTTTATGTTTACGGAATAATATAAAATAAAAGTACTTCTATGGTCTTTGCGAATCGAAAATAATTAGATTATAAAATTCAACGACGACAAATAATTATTATATACGCAGTCGTATTTTGAAATAATACGATTTGTTAAAACTACGGTTAAATGGTGTGTATATATATATATATATATATATATATATATGTGTGTGTGTGTGTGTGTGTGTGTGTGTGTGTGTGTATGTGTGGGAGTGAAGCCATCTTTAAGTGTACAAGAAATTTCGGTAATTCAGAACGCGAAATTTCGATGTACCGTATTTCGGGACCGTCTATTGATTTTTGCCCGATTCGAGCACGCTGTATGTGTGTACGCGTATATAGAATATTGTTCACTGTCACGTTCGCGGGAGAAAAACGTGCGTCCTAACGACGTCAATAAGCAATATTCGAAACGCGGACGCGTTCGGTACGGGACGAAACGAACGAAATAAATAAACAATAGCGACAATTTCGTTGTACCGCGAGAAGGTCGTACGCGGATAATGTTTGTTAATTCTCCCGCGCGCCTTAAATCATCGTCGCTTCCTTATTTCCTGCTTATGTGTTGGTATACCGCGCGTCGGACACGATCGTATTGGCGCGAATCGAACGTACATTCTCGCGCGGAAGAACGATCGATAATCGATTGCGTACGACGTTAGTCGGCTAGGAATTTTTAGGACGTCTGATTGTCGCGCCATATTGTACGACCATATTAACCGGAAAGCGTACGCGGCAAATGCGACATAAACGGGCCACCGAATGACGACGGACGATATTAATGACGGAACGAACTAGACGGAGTCGAGTTGTAAATACGAGTACGAATTTTCGTCAATAGTCGAACGGCGGACATGGTTTCACAAATTGACCTGTGTCGTAGCTAAAAGTCAAAACCGCGGTATTTTAAGTTTACTACTAACTCTATCAAACACAATGTTTTCTTTGTATATTTGAATTTCGCGCGTAACTAACGACCTGTTCCATCAGCGTTGCAGGTGAAGAGGAACTTTTGACGAATACAATGGGTACCCAAACGGCGTTCGCGAATGATTAAACGCAAAACGTTTCTCCATTCGAGAGTCCGGTTGAGCGAACGCTGGCCGATCTTTTTAATAATTCGCTTAAACTCGACTTTGGACGAAAAATGTTAACAGGAAAACGATCGGTTCGCGGAAAATTCGACGACGTCATTCAATGAATTAACGATACGCTGAATTGACTTGTTAGTTAGCCGACACAAACTTAACTTCAACTTAGACCGCCGACCCTAAATGGACTCTAAACGCGTATACGGTAAAACAAACTAATTTAATCTGACGTAAATAAACAACAACAACGCGTCGTAAGTACAACAAAATAAGACTTCACGCAGTTTCACCGCCGCAGTGAAACGTTTCGAAAATATTTTTATTATTAATTCGCCCGATTATTAAACATTTTCGATATTTCAAACCCGAAATCACAAAACGCGACACTGGTCGAACAAAATAAACGGCATATGACGACGACGCATTTCGTATCGTTCCGTATTTATAAAAAGCGAATACACGGAACACGAAAAACAACGGCGACGTGGTTTGTCGGGGCCAATTGTCGAACGCGAACGACGGCCTTCTGGAAAATGGGACGTGCGCGCGTGACTTTAACGCGATCGATGGCTCCGTTCACGTGTCGAGCGTCGATAACGATAACAATAATAATACTACGATATCGTACTGTACGTGTTCGGCCGTTCGGACTAACGGCGAAACTATAAATATGACCGTTAAACTACTTTCGTAGAACGTCTTTACAAAAAAAATAAAAACACTCGTAACCGTAGGAGAACAATATTTTCGTATGACACGGAGTCGTGTTTGTAATATAACGCGAATAATGCTTATCGGGAGTTATACGCAATAGGATCGAAACATTCTCGGTATAACAATCAAGCGTTTTTTCTATACACGACTTCAATCAATTCGACGGTGACGTCCTTACGCGCGGACACACATACTCGGACGAATTTTTAACCGCTGGAAACACATTCGATAAACACCTTTGTTAACGAAATATTTCCGAGAGCAATTATCGCGAATCCGAGATCATGGTTTGGAAATAGCTAGTATTCGATGGGCCAAGATCTGGTGGATATAAAGATCGAGGAGAGGGAGGAAAGCAATTTTTTTGTATCGGCCGAAATTCGCTAAATCGGAAAAGATGCCCGAATGAATCGGCGAACACACGACTTTTCGCCGTGATTTGTCAACGCCCGATGGTTTTGGCTCCGGTGTCACCGCGATTTTTTTCTACGGACCACGAGCGAATGTATCAATAACGAGTTGTGGTAGGAAATCGTTGTTCGTTCGAAAAGTTCGATTTTCCGTTTTCCGGTTGACTAAAAGTGCGGAACGAATTTCGCACGAACGTCGCGCGTTCATAAATTATCATTTACAACGCTTCGTACAAAACCATATACCGATAATTGTATTGTATTTGCCGAAACGTCGACCCGATTGTACCGAATTCTGTGGGAGTATGTAAGAGTAGACGGTCGACCGAACTCTGTGTCTCGTCGTCGAGTCACTGCACCGGCCATTTTCGAAACCAATCTTGGACTACTGTTGTCGTTAATGCTTCGTCACCGCCGCAAACAGTACTTAACCGTTCGAGATTTTCCGCGACGGTTTTTCCAAATTCAAACCAAAACACGAATCGAGGCGTTTCAACCGAGAATACGGTAACAAACTCCTTGTCGTGGACACAGGCCCGATCATCATGGTCAACGCGAGACTAGTTGTCCGACGATAATCGCGTATTCGATAACTTAAACGTTTTTCTTTTTTCTAAAATTAAACTCCAGGAACTTTTCGACCCTACTGCCTAGATAATATGGCACGATTCCAAGACGGATCACGCCCATCGACTGTATGTATTATGCTCGATATATTGTACGAAATATATGTACACGCGTTACACCGAACGTGCATAATATGTGTAATAAATCGTGTGAATTTCCGACGAAATCGTACATCTAACCAAAAACTCGACATTTTCGTTGCGTACAACAATATTTAACGCGAGTACTGACGTTCCGAAAACGATGTATCGTACGTTAGTCACACAGAACAATAGACCGTAGTTTTCGTCGTTTGCGCGCCGCACAAAGGAACGAAAAATCCGTACGACGCTGACGTTTTCGACGTCGTTATCCCGTATTACTGCATAAGGCCTGGGCGAACGTACGAGGTGTGTTCAAAAAATAACGGGAATTTTCGTTTGTTTGTTTTTTTTTTTTTTTTGGGGGGGATAGGTTTTAATTCTTTCAGCGATGCACTTTTAACGTAATCTAGGCTTGTAAAACGACGATTAGGAAAAAAATAGGTTACACCAACGTAACTGTCTGACGACGAAACTCCGGTTATTGGTTTGGGTTGAGTCTGAAAGGAAATTTGCCGGTAAATCGTAAGACGCCTAATCTAAATATTGAGCCCGGACATTGAAGCAGGTAATTTCGAAACATTTCGTAACGAAGTTCGACTATTTACGATTGGTATGTTTAGGTTTTTTAAACACCGACGAACCGATAGCATTCTACTCGAACGTACGCGAGATGCCAGAGAATGACATTTTTAGGTTAGGTTCATCCATTGTTAGGCCCCAAATATTATTTTTAACATGTCAATTGGCGGCGACATCGTGAATTTCAACTGGATTTGTTTATTGCGTACAACGAAAGTTACGCAGATGGATATATTCTCGTACATTTTAGCGCGTCGTCTGTTACTCCACTTTCACGTTTCCCGTAATGTAACGGTAAATTTTCCGTAGCGATATTTGGATTTTCGTGGATGAAAACGACCGTTTTATCGTCCGTACCGTCTGATATGCATAGCTTCTCAAGGGAAGCCAGCTAGTGTGTCGAAAGTACTTGTTTGTGAAAATTCTGCTCGGTCGCGAAATGTCGGTCATAAACGTACGATTTTAACAAAACCAAGAAGAAATGATATTACGGAGCTTGAGTAATGAGCTTAGATATCACTGCGAGTGAGAATCGTCGTCGTAATTACCGAGAAAATGTATTGGAATAAGTAACGATAGTATTTATTTCCGGTAATTTTATATTAATAAAATCCGTTCCGTTTTTTACGAAATAAGTTTTGTATTTGGCGATATCGCGAAATATCAATCAATCGTCGTTATGTATGTCGAACTTTGAACGCGCGCACGAACAATAGTGACATTTTCGAAATAGTTTTCCGTCAGCCAGCGGAAAATAATATCGAACCGTTTGAAAAAAACGAACGTGCGCTGTTGCGGTCGGCAAACAATCGAAACAACGATTTCCGTCGTCTTAAGTCGCTCGCGACGGTTTTTAGCGTAAACTACGCGTAAATTATACATACTTTGAACACAGTGCATAACGATTAAAAGGTCAATCGAAGTAAACTTAAGTGTACGTACGCTAACACAAAGACCGACGAGGAAAATCAACGGTTGAATTGGCACGGCGGGGAAAGAGGTACGTAAGGAAACTGTGAACACCTCCTCTATTTTTTCTCGGTTATCCGATGGGTGGGGGACTTCTAATATTTTTCGTTTAAGAGGGAAGTAAATAACGGCGTTTTTTCCTAAGAAAACGTTTATTTCGCTTAACCGAGTTTTAAAATAATACTCGCGCGCTTAAATGCGTCGTTATAAGTTGTAAATTATAAATAACGAGCGCGTATTTTTCCGTGATTATGAAAAAAATCGGAGTTACACGCCAAGAACAAAAAATATGTAGAACTGTTCGAATCGCACGCCACGGGGTCTGTGAATTTAAACGGAGAATATTGAACGAGCCTACATATAGCGAGCACCGTAATCAGCTGTAGGTCAGAAATTCGGTATTATTAAATTTTACAACGTCGGAACGCGTGTTTAAATAAAAACGCGGAAATTGCGATTTTTTTCGTTTTAAAATCGAAGGCAGAAAACCGTTAGTGACCATATCAGTTCCATTGTCCATTCCACAATGAGAAATATTACGTAATTAATACCGGGTAAGTAAATCGCGCGTTTAAACGTAGGGACGCCACTCGAGGGCTCGTCGTCTACATTTCAAACGCCAATAAATTATCGGTATCGAATCGGTACGAAAAAGATGGCGGCGATCTCAAAAAGCGTCACTTCATTTTTCCTTTCGGGCCTACCATCGTGTTCGGTACACTCGGATAAGATTAGTCGAATCGTGACCCGATCCAGTCTCGGTTTTCTGCCCCGCGCTTAAATCCGCTAGTTTTTTCTACGACGTTTCCACACACTGGTCGCGCGTGTCGAAATAATATATCGTTATTGTTGTTTTCGCGACGAAATTCGCCGTCGCGTACGCAATAAAAGTATGTTTTCGTTCGAGTGTATTTTTAAAAATAATGTATCATGCACAAGCGTGTTTTTTGTTTTCACATTATTTTCGTACGACGATAAATCCGACGACGGCACGTATTTATAGAACCAAACATGTTTTTGTTCAAAATCGCTACATTACGCCGCAATAATTATATGAACGCGCACCCGTGTGATTGTGTGTGTGTGTGTGTGTGTATATATATGTAATCGAATATGTTGGTAACGATTAAATCGCATAAATGAACGTTTTAGTATTACTTCCACACAATAGTTCAAGAGGTAAGTAACTGGGACACGTGTTGTGTCCAGTGTTGCGACTAAACGTACACGAATATGGATTCTTATTGCAAGTCATGCCGTTCGTTAAGTGGAAATTAAAATTCTAAGGAACGATCAAGGGCACACGTATTAATCGATCAAGTCGTTAATTACGTGTGTGCGCGTGTACGTATAATAATTTTACGCGAATTATCGTAAATTATAAAAATCGTGAAATCGTAAATCAATAAAATTACTTATACGGTATGAAATACCGTATACGTAACGTCGTTTAAACGCAAATCGTCCGTATCTGTAGCCGAATATTATATAATAACGTTACAGCGGTTACGTTTAGTTGTTCCCGTCAACGCAAACTTATACCGACATTACGGACGGACGTTCGTACTCTCGTCCGGCCCCCGAGTGTAGAGCGATTAAAGTTCTCGAAGTTAACGCTTTATAGTCGTGTAACGAGAACGTACGCTGAGAAGTTTCGGGAAATAATGAATATCGCTTTGGCGCGTTTGATATCGCCGAAAAGCGTGCGGACACCGGCGGGGCATGCGACTTGCCAAGTTTTCCGCGGCGACGAATTTTCGGGAAAAATGTAAAAACTAATAGTTCGGCCGATACCGCAACCGCGAATTTCGTTCGTATATACAGCGGGCGTTTAAATCGAGGCAACTTCTAAAGCGAGACTATTTTCCATACGGACTAATACGTTTTCAACAACCTTATATATATATATATACGATCGTGTTGTGAGCTCCGCGCGTTGCCGAACGTTTTGTTTTCTTATATACGCTTTTGTATCGCCATCGCGTTGTAAACAAATCTGTACGACAATCGGATAATAAACCCACAAAAACGCGAACACGCCGTTTCCGTTACGAATAAAATTCGTTCGTGGCCGTTATTCCGAATTCAACACCGAACACGGTCGCGACGATAGGAACGCTGACCATTAATCGTTGGTCTACCGTCCGTAAATCGACATCGTCGAAATGTGTAAGTTCTCGTCCGGACATAAATATATATATATATATATATATACGGTACGTGCGCGTACATAATAAACGAACATTCAGTAGAATCGTATGTTGTTGTAGAGTTTTATAGGTGACGTCAAAATATCACCGACGCCGAACGAAACGTAATAAATCGTAAAACGTGGTGGTTACAATGTACTTCGACCATTTCCAGCTTTACCACGAGTGATTGTATCGTACGTAGAAAAATGTACAATTACGACGTTCATATTGTCAACGTGTAAATACGCTATAAAAATGTATTCTTCTTCTTCTTCCTCGTCTTATTTTCCCAACTATTTGGGATCGGCCACCTTGGTCCTCAACCACCACTACACCCGATCTCCTACATCATTCATGCGCACACCAGCAGTCCTCATATCACACTCAATCACGTTCAACCATTTCTTCTTTGGTTTTCCTCTTCTTCCTTCTACGCTCAATTCCATAACCGTCCTTACCACTTCAGAAAAAAACGTGTCGTATGTGTTTGAGAATTTTCAGCAACAATTGTAACAGGTCCAACGCGTACACGCCGATAAGAACGTACACGCGTATACGTAAAAAGGTCGATTGTTCGGTGTTTCTAAATTTTCGTAAACTTTTTAGTGAATCTCCAATTTTTATCGGTGCCCGTCACCGTTCCCACGAGTTTGTCTGTGCTTCGGGCCATTCACGGTGTATGATCCCGACTAAAACCTTTCACTGTAACGAAATCCTCAAATTTTGGCCGGTCCTATTCGCATTTCGTCAAAAATTGTAATTACAGTTAGCACGCGTCTTTTAAACAATAACGAAGGAGTTTTTTTTTTTAATTTTGATTGAAATTCATTCTATATAGGCGTGTCATACACAAGCCACAGGAATTTTAATTTTGAAACGCCGAAATATTGATAAACTATAAAGATTTTAGAAATTCCTAATCCTAAAAATCTTTTCCTTTATTTTTCAGAGGAGATATATCAACGATCCGATAAGTGATTACAGAACTAAAATCGTATCAACCGAAATCGCTCAATTCAATCAAAGCGAGAGGTGTTCAAACGTGCGTTTTTACCACTTTAGAATCGCCTCAATCAAAAACGTTCATTGTCCGACCGAAAATTTTTTTCGTATAGTAGTACGAATATTTCTACGAAGAGGTATAATAATTATAATTATAATTATACGCATATTTAGAAAGTTGGCGAAAAATTAGAGGCGTCGCAGAAAGTAATTTGTTTGCGGATTGGATTGGAAAATTAAAACATTTTCGTATAGAAAGAGTATGTTTGGTCAATCTTCGCGCGCGTCATATTCCGGTAACGAATTGTTTGTAGTCGATATTTCGCTGGTCAACTCCGTGATTTCAATAATTTTTTTCACAAACTCAAGGAAACCCGACCGTGGATGACTCGTAGAAAACTGACGAAATATTCCGATTATCGACAGGCGCAATTTTCGCGTTTAAGGCGGCGAACGTTTGTCACGAACTCGTATGGTATTTAAACGACGTCTATAAAAACAAAAACGAAAACCGCGAGTCGTATATTTTCGTTTGAGGAGAGTAAAGTTTGGAAAACTTGACGGAATCAGCGGAGTTTCGACGGTAACGCTATTTCCTTATTAATTACGTGCCGACTATATTCGATTTGTACATAACACATATACACCGGTCTGTAGTGTTCACGAGCCGAATACTAATGAGTCACCACCAAAGCCGTGCGTATCCCTGTGGTGGTGAAACGTTCTGTTTGCCGAGACGAAAAGGCGAGACCAAATGGTTAACGCGGTTTCGGCACCGGTACGCGACACATTTTTTAATGCCCCGTAATCGTATATACGGGAATAGGAAGAATACTAGCGGACACTCGCGCGTTTCACCGAAACAATCGTACGGCGTGTCTCTATTATGCTCACACACACACACACACATACACTTGTACACTTCTACCGATACCGGCCGTGGTCGTGCGCGCGCCACGTTTAATTAATTACGAACGCGCGTCCGTCGCACGCGTGCCCGTATTCGACCACGGCCCGCGGTCGTCGTGGCTAAATCTTTTTTAGTGCGCGCGACCTTCGGTGAGTCCTCGTGCCGCGACGACACCCGCACGGATGCTGCGCACCATCTCGTGATACAATACAATAATAATAACAACAACGACGAGGGCGTGTCGCCAATGTCGCTTCCGGGAGGCTTTCTTCTTGAAAACGTTTGTGCCCGCAACGTACGCATAATAGACGTGTGTATGTGTGTATACGTTCGACTTTCTCGTCGTCTTCGACGTTGAGCCAACGTACCGTAAAATTTCGTCTAAGCGCGTACGAAAACACGCGTTTACGTGTGCGTCGTGAATCGACCTACCTACGCGGATTGACATGTCGCTTTTCGCTGAATCGAGTGCCGAGAGACGATCTTCTGTGTAAGACTCCGTCGAACGATTCAGGTTTTTCAATACACGCACTTGTTGAATTTCAATCCTCCGCCTCTATATACGCACTTACGCGTATGTCTGTGTGTGTGTGTGTGTGTGTATATTATCCGTCCGTGACCAAGAGTTCGACGAGTTTTCGATTTTCATAAAACTTAAGTGATTCGACGGTGTCTCGTGTGTGTGTGTGTGTGTATTTATATATAGTCGCGTTAGAAGGGGACGCGAAGAAATCAATATATTTCGGGGCGCGCGAACGTGTAGATTGCACGCGAGTTACGAACAAAGAGGTACGTTTAATCGGACGTATTATTTGGACGTCAAACGACTTTCAATTTTCGTATACGTATATACACCCGAAATCGATTAGCGTTCGATATTAATACACGCGCGTTACGTTTGTACGCGTATTTCGCTTAATTGAAACGGCATTCGTCCCGTACGGCTATATCGCCAAGGTTGTTTTTTACACGTCGTGCGGAAGCTTGGTATAATATGCACATCGACGTCGAATACGTGTGTTCTTTTAAGACAGGACTTTATCGTTTTACGTAACGATTCGTTGGTATAACGTTTGAAGCCGTTTTTGGTCGCCGACGGCTATAGCATTACGTAATATTGGCGCGTTTTAACTAAAAAAAAACCCGAAAGAAACACCGGCGCCAAGACCGACGCGCAATATATTCCGTCATCAACCCGAAACGCGTTCCCCGTTATTCTAATCGTTTGGCTAGTTTCCGCTATATGTCGATCGCGTGCCCGTAATTGATAATAATAATAACGATGATACGGCGCACACGTTGATAATGTCGTAAATAAGCGCGTCCGTCGAAATCCGCTCAAATTTTTCGTCCAGTCGTCGTAATACCGCCCGATAACGAAAACCGTATATTTTTAGATGGCTATTCCAAACAAAATTCGCGCACGTTTCCACCGTTGCCCGTACGTTCTTACAGACATTTACGAACGATCGTACATATTGGTCCCGCGCGTACGCGCTATCATTTTTCATTTTAGTTCACGAACCGTAAGTGACGATACATACGTAGTTTTTTAGAAAAATATAACGTCGACGACGGTTAAATATTTATATTTTCCGGCTTACTATTAACGCTACCGTTGCACCTGTGTACGTTTACTGTTGATACAAAAGAAAAACGCGGTCGTCGGTGCGAAGATTGTAACGGGTTAAATCGAATCATCATTAATTGTTTCTATCCCGTATAAAAGTATTGTTTATTCCGTAGTTAACGGGGGAAAAACGACGAAAACATTAGAATTTATAAGATTTTTTTCGTACAATTCGAATTGTCGTTCGAAACGTAAACGAATTTAATCAATAAACGTGACACGTATACGTTCAATACCCAAAGATACGAGTTCGAAACCGTACGACGATAATTTATTCGTCGACCTATTTGAAACGATTCGTGGATATGAACGTATCAAAATGCGTACGGGTTTTGTATAAAAAAGTCGTTTACAATATAGGCATCGAGAGCGATTGCAATTCTCGATTGATAACACGAAATGCCGTGAATATGTATACGTATTTTTTTTTATTTAAGAAAATTTACGATTTGTATACGGACAAATACAACGAATAAATACCGAACATTAATTACTGAACATGAAAGAAGAAAGCATGTACCAACAAATTATGAATTTACAAAGTTAAGGTATTATATATTGTTTCTAGGTAGAATATCTCGCGGCCACTTTCATTTGAGACGACGCGGTATTGTAACAAACGCTAATTTGAAAATGAGAGGATTCGCGTGAACGAGGGCGTTTCTATTAAGTAGTAGGCGGACGCGAGCGTTGATACCTTTGAAACATTAAGACCGTTACGTAAAGTACGGTAGTTGACATACCAGGGAGTGTTCGAGAGGAGACGAAAATTTATTATTTGGAAGGATTGTGGACACATGTTTTTATAGGTTCCCCGGGTAGTCGGATACCATGCGACATCGATCGGAGAAGTCGCCTTAATTTTTTTGTGCAATCTGAGGTTTAAAGATTTACCCTTTTCGCTTTGACCCGGGTCACCCATGTTTGAGCGGTTGATCAAAACGGGAGACGTAATTCTGAATATTCTACGAACGAACGTGCGTCGGGAATTGGAGAATAGCTCTAGGGACGTTCACGCGCTCCGTATATCAGTTCACGGGGTACCGTAAAAGTTGACGTAATCTTACGTACACTCGACGTACGTAAAAATTGTTGGCGCAAATAGAAATGCAAGAGGCGACGATTACCCGAAGTTTCATGGACTCGACGGAATAGACGTACGTAATGATTTTCGAAACGTTTCGCGATCGACCGATTTTATTATTATCCATTCTTTTCGTGTTTTTCTTTTATGCAAATCCAACATAACACGCACCACGAGTTTTTATCGATATTGATATTCGCACGTAACCGCGGTTATATAAAATATACCTAACGCCGCTATATATTCTAATTACACGTCGATATTTCCGGGACGACGAAAATCGAATTCCGGTCTCGGAGTGTTTGGGCGCGGCCCCCGTCGCGCGAGCAAATGTAACCGGAATCGGGAACTGATTATTAAGCGTTTCGCCGGGCAAGAAAATATTGGACGATTGTATTTAATAAGAACGCGGTGAAACGCCGCCGGACTAACGATTCGTAATTTAACGGAACATGGGGAGGGAGGGGAGGCGAACAATCAATTATTCGCGCAACCGTTGAACATCCGCGAACAAATGATTACAAATCGACGAGCGATCGCGCCACCATCCACTGCCAGAGTGTACCTAAATCGAGCGAACGTTTGCTCGGAATCCGCGCGAACGGTACTCGCGCTCGCGTTGTTTTCGCGTTTCACGCGATTGGACCATTTTGTCGCGTTCAACATGTAACAACAAACGGAGAAGCGATCGTTTCGATTTTCTATTGACACGGACGGAATCGCACTCGCTGTCGTCCACCCCCAATTCCGTTCTCGTGCACATTCTCGTCGCCCGTAGCGGACTAAACGTCGTCGATAAATCACCTAGCCTTTCGAGATCACGGAAAAATTATTAGTGGACCGCGGTCGAATGTTATTGACGAACGGACGCGTTACGTCCGTCTTACAAACAGCCCGCCGCTCGCGTTTTAGTTTGAAACGAACGAGTCGGTCGTGGCTCCAAAATATCGTTTTTATAATCCGGATAGCGCGTCGTGGATAGTAACTTTGTCCATAAATTGTTCCGGCGGACAACACCGCGTCATTTACGTACATATATATATATATATATATATATATGTAGCGCCGAAATAATCGTAAAATATACGAGCGACGTATTACAAGACTCGGGAAATAAGTTATCGTAAAATATATTACGGCGTCGGTGTATGCGACGCGATTTCCATTATTTTAAATTGCCGGACCCGTTGTTCGCGGTCGGCGCTTTCGGTCAAAGTCGTGTTCATTGCCCATAAATCGTATACGAACGACTTTTTTTAACTCGTTTCGATGACGTTACCCGGGTCACTTTCACGATCCTGTTTTACATCGAATACACTATTATTTCATCCATTTATAAATTATATTTATATATATTACGTGCGATTTAACACAACGGAAAACACGCGAATATTTTCGAGTCGATTTGTCGTTAATACGTTAAAACAGGCATACACGCGCATATTGTGATTACAGCTCGGAATTTGCGTCGCTGAAAGAATGTCTTAACGTTTTCGTAAACGCTAAAATATAAACCGCAATAAACACTAAAAATAGAACGAAACGTCGTGTTTTTTTCCGGTTTAATCGAACGTTAAGACCGCTCCGTGTCGGACGGTGGCAGGGGAACTATGGTAATGCCACGGTCGTTACGAATGACCGATCGCCGGATATAGATAGTTACCGTTGCGAACGTTATTGTCCGTTACCGCGGTCGTGTCTCGCTCTCGTTCGGACCATCCGCCGACACATATGAACGTCGCGGTGGTATCCACGAAAATAAGCGTCGTGCACGGGCGCGCAAATTTAAAAATAATTTTCGCACTAGCCTCCACGTTGACTATAATACTATACAGTTAATGCGCGATCGCCGAAACTAAACGACAACGGACACAGATGACTACCACAACAGCGATGTACTCTTCGAGGGACTGGATAGTTATATATGTCTATATAAACGCACATAGTTATATCGATAGATATATATCGAATCGTTTGTATACTTCCCGGGGGCGATCATTCAACGGCGATTAATTTTCGGGGCACCGATTATGTCCACGTTGTGTGACCACCGCTGTTACGTTATTACGTGCATTATTGTGTCCGTCGTCCACCTCAATCTGACAAAGGCCCAAGGTATGTGCAAGTCATTAGGACCAATCGTTAACTAACAAGATCCCCACGAACGTCGTTCGTTATAATACTTGTACGAAAATTAAAAGTTTCGCTGTTATATGTTTTTATTTTTCAGATCCAAAACAAAGGAATATGAACGACGCGATTTTTTTATACGTTTTATCTGTAAACGTTTTTAAACGTTTTGTGCGTGTGTGTATATATATATATATAAATAAATAAATAATATGTCGTCGTTCGTTGACATAATGTATAAAAAAAATTCTTGTTTTTTTTTGGAGTACACGGCGGCGAAAACAGTCTGTTTACAAATATCGTGAATTGATTTACATGCCCGTTGGCGGAATTCCAACGTCCAACGGTATATACCGTTCGACCCGTGCACCGGCACCTTCACCGCGTGAACCGAAACTCGCGTCTCAATATTTCGTACGAACGCCATCGACATTTTGCACGTCCCGCGCCCGTAGTGCCCGTACACGGCACGTTTTCAGTATTTATAACGCGTACTATTCGGGAACAATAACGTGGATCGCATTCAGCAAAGCGAGATAGCGACGCGTCTAAATATAAAAAATGCCTCCTCGAACGGTTATAATCGAGTTCGCCGATACACTTTATCATAAACTCGTCGCTCCCGGAACCGGCCGTTTCGTTATTCCGCGCCAATTAGCGTCGTTGTCTGTATTATTATTATTATTAATTACCTCGGAGCAACAAAACGCGCGCTTCCTTTTCACAATCGCACGCGCGTATTTTGACGCGTTGTAATCGTTTTATTATTACGAGTATATTATGTCGACGTACGTTCGAACGTACATTTTGATTTATATGAAGTGGCCGCGCCATACCACCGGCAGGTATTCCGCGCGGTACGTCGACGTCGTACCGCGTTTTTCTTCGTGTTTCGCGTCGGATATTTTCTCCGTTTTTTGATGTTTTTTCTTAAACAAAAAGTTACTTCGATCTTGTTTCCAATTCGTTTTCGCCGTCTAAATTATTCTTCGGGCGTTACCGACACAGCGGACCGCGTTGGTCGTTGTTTTTCTTCGCGCAAGCCATACAACTCACACAACAATAGATTCGCGGGCGCAAAACCCGTTCGATTACGCGCGCATATATATATACGGCTACGATAATTGTCGATCCGATGACGTCGAATTATCGAATTAGCAAGTTCGCCGCGATCAATTACGTGAATGTTTTACGTTCGCGATTGTGTCGCGAAGGATTTTCGGAATATTCGATATCGCATTTAACCCCACCCCTCCTCATCCATCCCCTAAATCGGTAGTTTTCGTCGATCGACGGTTCGTATATATTCGACGTCGTAATCCGACGGACCTTCGAATTTACGTCTATTTATTTTCGTTCGTGGTCATAAATCTGACGGTTTCGGACGTAACCGGAATACGTCCGACGAAATGTAACTTCGGGTTTACGTCGGCTGCGCTTCGAGTGGTAAAACAAAAAACGCGCACGCGCCCAGAAGAACCAATGTTAAAACGCGTTACGTTTTCCGACCCGGCGCTTGACGGACTCGTAGCGATTTTCTCTCGGGGTATACCGTCCGCCGTAACGAGGTCTCTCCGGTCCTTCACGAATCAGCGGGCTCGTCGTCGTAAATACGCGTTTAAGCGTGCCCGCGCGTGCGTTACAAGCATATAGCGTTATATCGTCCGAAACAACTAATACGGTTTCGCCATCGATTCACATTCGGTAGCGCATTAAAAATCAATGGCGAAGAGGATCGGGTGGGTCGTCGTACGTGAAATATCCGTCGGCGTATTACAATGAGAATACCGAACACGATTACGTAACGACGTATGTACGAGCGACGAGTTGACGACGGCCCATACATTTCGTAATCGTTTATAATAACCAGCGCGTGCACGCTGTATAATATATTAAATATATATATATACGAAACGACACGTCGCAATGAACGTTCGCAAACTAATATCGTCGGGTTCGTTTTACTTCGTAGCGTCAAAGGCGGTTACAATAAAAAAAACAAACCAGCGTGTCTACGATAGACGTTTAGACAAGACTACACGCGTCGCGAATTGTACTCCCGCATCATCGCCTACGCAGCTAAGTTTGGAGCGCGTATTGGTTTTACAACAACGCGATGTCTAAATTGTGTCTAAATCCGTGAACACACGTTTGTTGTTGTTGTTTTTGTTGTAGATCGAATGCCCTCGTCCGTTCTATTTGTATTCTTTATTGGACAGAACGTTTTTTACGTACTTGTAGAGAAACGGTTCCGTGACCTTCTAATCGGGCCGCAATATGAATCGAAATCGAAACGGCGGACCAGAGGACGAATTCGACATAGCTCACGGTATCTTGACGGGCCGACCAATGATCATAAATTAGAAGTAGCCCGTGAATGTGAAGCGTAGTTCGTTACTTTAATTCGAAAATACAGAAAAAACAATTTAGTTGTAAACGGAACGCCCGTAATATCCTTGTGACCCATCGGCGTTTTCGTTTTCACGTTTAATAATACGCGCGTTCGTGGCGTAATATATTTCTACGCGCGATATATAAAACGAGCGTACGCCCGTCGATTAACGGAACGTTCGTTTAAAAACCCGAAGTACGAACGTGTGCGTACGACGTTACGTAAATCGGATACACGCACGGCCCATAAATAAGACGCGGGTCGGTAAGATGAAAATACTGTGATGACGTTAACGCCACTACGTGTCGGTTTCGACCTATGGGTCTATTACACAGAAAACATGTGAACCGAGTTTCGACAAACCATTTCCGAACCGTTCGCGCTCCCCGAGAATAATTTTTAAGGCGTACGAATCGAACGTCCAATAATTGTTTTAGCCTAGAAAATGTTCATTTGTAAACGTGTTCTGGACTCAGTTCGTATTTTCTAAAGGCGGACGGTTCAATTGGAATTTTCGTTTGTGTATACATAAAGAACCGAAATGGGGACCGTTGTTAAAGTACAATTAAATGCGATATTTTGTACATCTAATATTATATAATCTATAATAATTAATTTCGTTTAAGAATATTCAAAAATACAAATGTATTAATATTATGCCGTTTATTTACTAATATATTAATAATAAACTTAAAAATGTGCTAAAATAAGAAATATACAAGTATATATATATGTGCGTATGAACAGTCGAAAACGAGAAAACTTCGCATTATCTTGGGATTATAACAAAGAACACCGTATAGTGTAGACGTAAGTACGATAAAAAATTTTAATTTAATAAAATGTTAATGCATAGATATCAATTGTTGAGCATAATATAAAAGTAGGGTGTAATAGACGTAAAGCAAAAATTATCGCGTCTATAAGTCAACTATACTATCAAACCTGTTATGGCCGTATACCTATAATATTATGCGCGTGTAGACAGAAAAGAAATAAAAAAAAATACCCAATTAATATACAACAGGGGCTCCTCGATTTAGGTACGGCGTTAACACTCTATCACCTGCCATTGTTGAACAGCCAAAACATCCGGTCTGCTATACCAAAACGAATATTTTTTTAAGAAAAAAATAAACTGTTAATTTTTATTAGTTTGGGAGTTTCTGCGTATATGTTCCGTGAATGATAAATATATGTATATATTATAATATATAATGTAATTTATATATTTATATATATTTCAAGGCAAAGTAAGTTGACTTTTCATTTTTAACTTGTTCTAATGTTGCTAAGTACAAAACAATAATTAATTCGGTAAAGTAAAAAGTTACTTTAGAAAATTTAAAAAAATGTGTATCTTCGTTGGGTTACTAGTACATTAAATAAAATTACTTAAGTTATCGATTGAAAAGTTGTTCAATAATTCGCTATTAGTGAATTATGTTACTATATTACTTCCCGTAAACTGTTAAATATCGTAAACATTATTTTTATCATAAAAGAATAACATAAAAGATGAGTGAAAACGTCGTAATGTTATAATAAATGTAATAAACGTTGTTATATAAACAAAAAAGGTCGATTAACAGCAGCGATAACTTTTGAATTAAAGATGTGGTTTATTTTAACACACCGTATGTAGCTTATAGCTTGTACTCAAATACCAAATTTTTTTCGAAAAACTAAAATTTCCTATTTGTGATATTATTAAAACGTTAAAATGTACGATGAAAATGAACAAACGCGGGGAATAAATTCCGAATACACAAAAACAGAGGAAATCGCGAAATTAATCGAAATAAACTTCGTATATATTTAGTGCGTCGTACACGAAACGAATTGTTGTCTAAAAAGAAAATTATTTAAGATCGATCGAATAAAAAAGCCAAAAGCGTCTGATATTCGTTCTTTAATTGTGAATTATGTCGTTATATTCCCTATTATTAACAAACGTCTTTAAAGCCCAAATAAAAGTACTAAAAATCCTTAAGCTTCCTAACGAAAATATTAAATAAAAAATAATAATAATATAAATAAATAGTATAAAACTATACTATTTATATAGTATAAATAGTATAAAAAAATGAAAACATTATAACGTATAATCGAATTAAGCGCTACAATTTTATATATTAGACGTCTGATGTTTGAAAAACAGACAATATTTGTTATTCTTCAAAGCTCCGAAATATATTAATTTTTAAGAACAATAATAAATTAACAAATATGTATATTGATTTTTGAGAATATCTTTTATGGAGAAAAACAGAGTCGCCCCAAAAGACAATGTATTTAAAACGGTAACGGTATATCGTAGTGAATGAGAAAAAGAGAAGACACGAGAGTGTGTATAAATGGTATGACGGAAGGAAGGTCAGTATCACTGACGGTCACGTGGCGATCTATTATTTCTATCGATTTATTTCCAATTTCATCATTACCTACATTATATATACATAGACATATATATATATATATATATATACTTCGTATATATATAAAATACACCTATTTAAATCGAAGATAATTATTATTCCGATGAAAATTTATCGTGTGACTTTCGTGGACGATTTGTACGTTCGTAAATGATCCAAGAAAAGACAATGTATATTATATGTTATTAAGGCTCGCGATCGAACCAAAAAAAAAGAAGAAAAAATATTTAAAGAGAAATGCCCGTACGATATACGATTTAACGTCCTAAAGAACCGCACGATACCGAAAAAACGTATTTAAATTAAAAAAATATATTGTCGACGACAATTACGGCGTCAAAATAATATTATATATATAATACGGTAATTTTTCGCAATACGCTTATTTATTTATTTATTTTTTTTGGTTACGGTATATATTTTGAACAATCCGTTTTAAGCCGAAATTTCAACTTTCAGTTGTCAATCCTGACACAATTTGAACGTTACCCCGGTTGTATGTTACACTTATCGACAATACACGTATGATAGAAACTTCGGATATAATACGAGTATAATAATCGGTCGATTACTAAAAAAAGACAGAAATACGTCAAAATAAGTATTGATTTTCAAAAGTTTATTGGCATTCGATATTGAAACGCGTTTACCTTATTAACGTATTTCCACGCTGAACATAAAATATACAGGACAAAAACACTGAAAATGCTCTAAAAAGTCGTAAAAACCAAAAGTTTTTTAGAACACGCGAAGCGATGTAACGAAATAAGTTCCTCTCTTAAACGTATTTACGTACGAGTTGAATATCGTAATTAGAAAGCATCGTTTTTGATTATCTCCTACAAAAAAAAAAAACGATTTTCGCGATTAAAATTCCCGTCTTATATTATACATATGTATATACACATTATACCGACGAATATGGGTGACGTCAGCACGAACGTTTTTTAAACCGTACGATTCATATTTTTCAACGATATTTTTTTCACCCTCGTTATATAATGTGACTTCGTATCTATAATATATTGTTATAGAACCGTGTACGAGTTATATTAATGAATTCTTTCTTTTCTCCACTTTTAAATTCCGGCACATAGTAAATCGTATACATATATCACAACAGAATATAAAAATGAGTTTCTCCGAACTCTAGGTACTTACAATCCTTATATGGAAATATAACATATAGTAGTTTTTCTATATATATATATAATACAAGAAGTCTATTAATGTAATACGTACGTTCTATACAGAAATTAAACGTTTAAAATTCAAAAAAATAATGGACGGTACAGATAAGTACTTGTTTTGTTTCGTAGCTAAATTTAAATAATAAAAACCGAAACGAATAATAAACATAGCGAACGGCCTGACACATACACACATACACACATACAAGGTCGTAAATTAAATTTTTTTAAGTTAAATTAAAAATTACGTTGTACGAATACGTTTTATTTTGATAACTTCAAAAATTGAAAATATTTTTAACACAATTACTCAACGGGTTAGAATTAAATATGTTTTTAATTAAGCGATACATAATGTATATAATGTGTTTAAATAAGCGATAAAAAAATTAGACCTTCCAACGTTTCGTGTTTAATTTTTCATACTAATATGTTAATGTTATTTAACGTTGCGAAGTATAACTAATTTATTCCAGGCTTATAATACTGGACAATAATATTTACGCTGTCGCGATTGAACTCAATTTAGGTACCTTTGAATAAAATCAACTCAGAATAAACACGTAACGTTCAAAAAATAACTCGGTAAATTAAAAATGTATTTCGGGTAACGCGTTAAATAACTTAAATAAACTTAATATTGATTCTAAACACGTTATTGCCCAGCCTCGTAAAAACATGGCAAAAAACCTAAAGCGTTGAACAATAAAAGTTTTTATTCCGAGCGAAGAAAAAGGCCTAAATACGTTAAACGCGTAATGTATTACACGCGTGCGTATGTATTAATGTAACCGAAAAGTGATGATGTTAAACATTTATTCGCGTATTTATGTGCCGAATTGAATCCTACGTCCGTTGGCCTTCGCACGTTTTACAAATATTTTAATGGTTTTCGAAATATTTTGAACATTCAGAATAGCGACTTCAACGTGCACCAACTTCGAAGCTAAAGTCCCGTCACAAAATATGAATTCACTGTTAGTTTATGCGCCGCAAAATACACGAGACACAAAAAATCGCGAAATTACCGGTGTTTTATTCAGAAAATTCAACGTCGAAGATCGTTTTATAAAATTTACAAAATATTTATGCATTTTTTTAATTTTTCTGAAATTCGAAAAATAAAATAACGAATATAATAAATATAATAAATAAAATAACGAATACGAAATATTTCTCGTTCGTTCGACGTAGATTCATATTCAAACAGCCCTATTTTCCGGAAAAATGGCGCGTCTTTGTTTTTTTTAATTTCGCCTCTAACTCGTCCGTAAGCGCGCCCAAGCTTCGCATGTTTTAAGAGATACGTAGATTACGTTACATTGTTCGAATATTCAAACCATAGTGTACGTAAATATATAACTAAAAAATATTAGGTTCGTTAGACAACCGTCCGGCAATTGTGTATATCAACCACGCGGTCGCTACCGCGCGTTACGAACGAGGTATATACGGACCAATCGGAACGCAAAAACAACAATAAAAATACACCTAGAATTTGGTATACTAACAAGCGCGCGTATCAAATCGTAAAATATAGGCGCGCGTTTATAACATTCGGAATGATAAAAAATGCCACCGCTCGAAAATAGTATTTCACTATCCGGCTCCTAACGTTTTTGCTGTATCGAGAGTTTTTTTTATAATTAAAATGTACGATTAAATATTTCTAGGCATACAGCGGATATTAAACACGTGAAATAACCGATTTTGTCACTTATTTTCCGATAGTCGCGACAATTTTCGGTAAAATTGAAAAAAATACGACGATTATCGTGTGAACTGTCCTGTTCGACAAAGGACAAAAACGGACTACGATTAACATACAGTAAAGTCTCGTTAATCCGGACTTGTCGGGATCGGACTCTGTCCGGATCAAACGGAATCGACTTTAAAATATACCTAGAATTAGTTTTATAGAACAATTAAAATTCACGTTTCGATCGGAATATATGATTTTTTACAGCGTAGTCCAATTTTTTAATGAACCCAAAAATGATTAAGGTCCGTAAAAATATAAAAAAAATCTTATCGATTCCTTCGACGTATTATCCATTATTTTCTCTTTTTTCTTTATGTATTTATATTTTTTATTTTACGAATTTTTTTAAAGAACCATCCGGATTAGCGAGATTCTACGGTACTCTACCTTACTCTACTTATATATCGACGATATTAAAAACGGACGTCGGTACGTTTTCGTACGGAACAATTAACGTTCGATTTACGTGTATTCGTATATTGTTTAGGTTCTGATCAAAACACATATTCAACGCTCAATATCGAATATTCGTTTTTCGTACGAATATGTTCTGCATCATTCGGCAATCCTGAAGTATACAAGTCGAACTATAAAGTTGTTCTGTTTTTCTCTGTTAATATTAACGAATAGATTTGTTATCGCGATAGTTCGACACGAAAATTGCAACGAAACAGCCGTATACGTACGATTATTTATTACGGCGAAAAACATTTTTAACATTTTCCTACTCGATATTATAATGAATTTGTATTTATAAGGTCTTTTTCGCCGCTTGAAGGCCCCATGAACATTTATCGATAATAATAATGATACCTCCGTAGTTCGTGTTCGCGTTGTAACGGTTTATCCCACGTTTAATTATAGCCGAACTACTGAACCGGTCCGTTGACTGTGTCGACGTCAGTGACGTTGTCATTCCGCGATGTGTACGTTTCTGTCGCGTCAACAGTGTCACCCAAAGGCGGGGGACATTTTCGAGACTTTCGTATAGCGATTTATTTATTGTACGGTCGGTTGAACGAACGCGTCGAATGTACGACGAATAGAATAGAACATCCGTCGCCTATTCGTCTAATTTTTTACCGCACCCCCTTCGAAAATGCCATCGGGCTAACTGTCCCCCTTCCCCCGTGTCCCATCGTTTTAAATACGAGCGTGTCCGATTTATTAGTTGTCCGTTCTCTTCCAGCAAACGGTGATTTGGTGACGTACACACAATATTCGTTACGAGTTCGACGTCGAAAACCGCGCGCGCCCTTTTTCCATATTGCAAAATTATTAATTACGCGCGTACGAAAAAAGCCGGTCAATGGCGGCGAACGCCGTCTGTCCGTTGACTGCGACGAACAATTCAGACACGCGTGCAAGCTAAAAGTTAATTTCGTACGTGCGTAAATCGTTTTCGGTGAATAAAATATATATTACGACACGCGTACGATTATTATTATTATCGGGGAGGGGGGGTGTTCTTACTCTTAATTTTCGCACGTCATTGCCGAAACGCCGATACCCGTCGATGTCCGTTATTGTATCGTTGGTGAAACGGCGACGGGTACCCGCGCGAAATACGCGGTGCCGATTTTTCGCCGTCATCGTAACGATTTCCCCCGAAATATTTCGATCGCGTTCACCGCGTACACAATTTACGTCGAAAATATTTCGGTGCTCGTATCGCGTACGCACGCACGCGAGGCTGGTTTTCGTACGAGGACCTAAGCGTGGTATATAATTTGGCGTATCAAGTTTCAAAGCCAGTAAATATACGTATTACACGTATACGTCTCAACCTGTACGTCGATTATTATTGCAATATCGATCGCGTGTCCGTTCGATACATACTACACGTTATAGGGACGAAACTAATTATTAGGTAGGTATATATAGTGAAAAATATACACGTCCGACTCGTCGTAAAATCGTTTCGAAAATTGTTGTAATACCGATATTCATAACGTACGATCTAGTAGATACTTAATAAAGAAGGAAGTTTCGTTGGTAAAAATTGGTGAAAAATCGATAGAACTAATTAACGTTCGATTTTTAGCGATATTTGTAAATAACGGCGTACAGTTTACGTTAATGTCATTCGAATCCCACTAAACGATATTAAAAAATCGGACGATAAAAAACGTAAAAACACTACCGACTCCTCAGAAACACGCTTCGTACTTTTATTCGCCACCGATGGTATGCCGACACCTCAAACTCCCAAATTCGGAAACGCGAACGTTTACTTTAATCTGAGCAGTAATTGATTAGGATGTTAGTAAATAATTTAAAAGTTACTTTGGTCAATAATGTTTTACTGATATCTCTAACACAGTGGCGTTAGTCTAATCCATTTATTAAAGTTACGTTCGTAAGATAGCGCAAAGATATTTAAACATTTCGAGTTTTGTAAGATTCGAGTAGAAACGCTATTAGTAAACTGACAACTACTTTACACGATTACGTGCTATTTTTCAAAAAACACAATATATATATATTCTTATTCCTTTTTTATACAAGCGTACGTCAAATATAAAACCGTAAACCTTCAGTACTTGTATAGCACGTCTTTCAGTATTTGAGGTCAACTACTTGAACAAAAACGAAATCTAATTCGGACAAGTACGTTGAATTTTTAAGTTTTGATACGTTTAAAATGTAACAAACAGTATATAAATAACTTATTCAACAAAAGTTTAATCGACAAAATATATTATAATTTAACTAGTCTTTCGTTTAGTAAACTTTTAACCGATTAGTTTTACACCTAAATTGGTTGAATTTTTAACCGACTACATTACTCTAATTTGGTGAAAATTACGAGCGATTTTATTGCGACTAGTTACCATTTTATTTCAAATATTCTAATTGCGATTAGTCGTCAATTTGTCCAGCTTGCTATATGGGTATCCTAAAATCGAATACTACGGTCTTACATTAAAACGATAAGCTTACTTAGTCCACGTGTATCTCGTGATCAACAACAAGACGACCAAAGGCTAACATTTCTATGCCCTAAAATAAATCGAATAATTACATCCTTCAAATGGCGACGTTCAGTATTCATGTACGAAGAAATTCTTTGCTTTGTACGTGTCTCCGAGTAAGAGAAATTTTATAAAAACGCGTTATTATTATTATTACTCGAGTTTTTCGTTTAAAAACATTAAGAATAATTACACTAAATTAACAAAAGATTTGTCAGCAATAACGCCTTGCACTCTAACCATACATAAAACTGAAAATAAAAACTTTCTTTAGGCTACACAACCAATCAAATGATACTCAATTTTATGAGCGGCCGTTCGTACGATCAACGTGTGTAAAGACGTCAAAATTAATTTTATATTAAGATCGTCGTGTTTAAAGAAAATATGAAATGAAAGAAAAAATAAGTCAATAAATTATATTTATATATATTGCCGCCTAGATAAAAAATCTTAAATATAACGCTAATATTATATAATAATAATAATAATAATATAATAATAAATAATAAAATAATGGTAATATTATATTTAATATTAAATGTTAACAGTAAAGTGAATATTCTTCGATAGAAGTAAATAACGCATTTTTTCTAAACTGATAATCGTATTAAAGTTTACGCACGGCGATTTTATTGCAGATTCTTGATTTCAGTTAAAAGTTTTTAGAATGTCTAGAAAACTATGAGAATTTGTATTTCTTTCCCTCGTTCCGACATGACAAAAACGAGGACAGTAAGGTAATTGAAACTGTTCTGCACATAATAATAATAATATAAATCAAACTAATATTTATAAAATGTTAACAACAAAAGAAACTCCACTCTTCGAAAATCTTACATTATTAACTCGAATGCCTCTTCTTAATATGCAATATTATGCGTTATACATTATAGCAAAAATATAATACTTGGTACGTAAAGCGATTGGACATTAGATACAAAATAACCGAATTTGGTTCGATATTCGTGACAATTTTTAGCGATATCGAAAAAAATACAAGAAGCATGTTCAACGAATCACAAGACAAACATACTTCCGAGGTCGAAATGGTAACGTTGGTTATGTTCTTCAATAATACAATTACAGTTTGATTCCGTGTATTTGCATAACCTAGATAAAAGGCGAAGATCAACGTTCGTTTTCAATATCGTTAGAACCTAACCAAAACTTAAATCAACATTTATAAATATATAACGCATAAAGTCTATAAGGATATTCGCATTACAGACAAAATAATACGCGAGAACTCGGC
>JAIPRN010001926.1:12289-37312 GCA_025469175.1 Geopemphigus sp. TES_GeoC_2020 | reverse complement strand
TCCGGGCCAGTGAGTGTATTGCCGATACTATGTAAAAAAAAAAAAAAAAAAACGGCGGTCGACACTAGTCGTAATCTGTCCACCGAGAGATTTAAAGAATGGATAAACGTTGTGACCGCGTTTGCGGTTGTATTATTCGTGTTGGTCGAAAATGTATGCCGAACCCGTCACACAGTAACCTCTTGTATTCGAACCTTTAGTCGCGTACGTTCCATCTAATAAGTACCTTCTACTATCGCAGGATATATATATATATATGTACCATAAAACGAACCGCGAATACCTACTTGGTTCCGAACAGAGAAACGTACGCCCATACCGTGCACGATACCGGATCTAAGATATATTATTTACCTTACGACTAACGAGTTACACGATCGGGTATTAACGATTATTCGTCGGTGCGCCGGTTCGTATTACGAACGGCGGCGAATCGATAGAATAATATACCGTACGATAGACACGCGAACGTTTCGTCCGTTCCGCGCGGCGATATAATTGATAATTACGTGCCTGGTACAAAAAAAACTATTCGTACGTATCTTCGGTCCCTACTCGTGCGCGCTCTTTTTAACGCGAATAAATATATCGTCGACGAATAATTTATAATCGAAAACAGTAACGTTCGAACAATTCCCCAGACCCGGAGGGGACGGATAGTAAACACGACGTATACATACCATGTCGTCGAATATAATTTATTCCGAAATATAATTTATGCCCGTTCGAATATTTTCGAATTTAAATAAACGCGCCATACGTTTGTAATAATAATGTAAGCGACAATTCACGCCGTCCCTTCGGCCCAAAACTACGAACACCGTTTTGTCGAGCGTTAATTCCACACGACTTATCGTAACACGTGATAGTACATTTCTTACGTGTTTTTTTTTCTTTTTTACAATTCGTAACGAATTTAATTTGAGATTTCGTATCCCTCCGCTTTTGTGACGACCTAGAAATAATTGCCGTAATTCTTATATTTTTATGGAGTCGTAGAAACAATCTCTAGAGATCGCTAAAAGTATTATTAAACCGTAGCGAGAATACGCGTACATTTAATATTATTTAGGCACACAATCTAACACTCGGTTAGATTTCAATTCAACAAAGTGGTCAGAAGCCGAGTAAGTATCTAACAGAGAAGCGGTTGGTAACGTATGATGTCAAATTACAACTTTCGATAAATCGAATCAAATCTCGTCGGCCGTTATGTTGAAAATTGAACACTCATTTTCATAAAAACAATTATCCGAACAAAGAACGTATTGGGAAAATTTGGCAAGGACAAATATAACAACGAACGACGCTAGTTACAGGTTAATTACGCAAATTGTCTACGCGACGTTACGTTTATCCGATAAAAGTTGAAACCAATCAAATCGTTCGGGTAAAAGCGAAAATAACCGATCGTTTTAGTTTAGAGATATTTAATAAAAATGAACTTTTCGACTAGTAATATCTGCCGCACACAGACACATACACACACGCGTACATTCGCCTATAATTATGATACACAGTGTATCTTACGGTTGTTTAACCGGTGGTATTTTTTATATAATAATTTCAAATTAAAGGCGACGAAAAAAATCGTCTATTTACCGTCTATAACTATATTTGGCGTAGTAAGCGCCGCGTAATAACTTAACGTATATGTACATACGTCGGATTTTTAACCCGTTGCATCGGCGCGCGTTACGAAAATGAATAATTAAACGAATTTTTCGTAACGCGGCCAGCCGATTTGCGTTCGGTTTCAACCCCTCGGCGTGCATCAGGTTAACTCAAACCAGTCGAGGGGAGAGGGCCGTCGGCGGAGTCGCCCGGTGTGTGTACGCTTTATTATTATTAGTACCAAAACGCCGTAAAATATCGTAATATTATTGTTATTATTATTACACGTAGGTGCCCCGAGTGGATATTATCGTATCGATATTCCGCGGCGTATAATAATAATAACAACGAGGAGAAAATTGGCGTTTTTCGAACAGACACCAAGTCCGCCAACGGGGTAAAACATACGGCGAACAGCCGGTACGCCGCGCTCGAATAGGGTAATAATAATAATAATCCCGTCGGTTCCTTTTGATGCGTACCGCCTATTGTGCTACGCCGTCAAACCCCAAAACACACCCCGGGCGGTCACCGCCGGAGGAATATCGTTGTTACATGTCTGATAATACGCGTGCCGCCGGGCTACCGGGCGCTGTTTTTGTATACGAATTGCGTACAGTCGAAACAGTCCGGATGGATGAGGGGGAAGAGACGTCTATACTACGAGTACTTTTTACCTCCTCGTTTACTGCGGCGTTAGTATTTCGTTTACTATCCCGTCTACGAGTACGTTGTATACGTAACGTCGTTATTTTCCAAACACCGTGCGGGAAATCACTTTTACGTAGATCGTGGCGAGGTGGGTATTTTTTCTTTTTACGTATATATATATAATAACGAAATTATCGACACGGCGGGAACAGTTTCTCGAGCGCGTAATACAACGGACCACTTACTCAGTATGACAGCGGCACCGACCGGAAAACGTGTACACAAAATACCTGCCGTTCACGAGTCACGACCGTCCGTGTGTGTAATTTACCGTTTACCGTGTGTTACGCGTATAACACAGAAATGTTCTTCGGTATTCCTTGTCCCGTGCGTACGCTTATAAAATGCCCGTAACCGTATTTGTCCGATCGACCTACACGGCTTTCGAAAACATCGATCATTCCCGATCGTCCAATAACAACACGCGAGCGCGCTACGCTTACTAGGCACCCGGCAATAAAAAAAAAAACCGATTAAGAGGCGGACACCAGATATCTGGTAGACAACTCGCGCTCGTCTCCCCGCCCGAAACGGACGAAATATGATTTTACGATTTTCCGTGATTAGTAAAACGAAACGAACAATAAACGACGATGAACGATAATTCTACGCCCTAATTTTCGGGTCGTTCGACAAACGAAATGGTCGTTCCGTACAGCTTGCATATAGCTTGTCCATTGTAGTTTTGTCGATCGTTACTACGCGATTTGGTATGACGATTGTAGGATTCACATTCTGCGTAAAGTGCTTTTTTATTTAGTTTATTTAAATAAGGGTACGTATACAAATACGGATTTATGAATATTCGAAAAAAACGCGCGAAGAAATGTTTTCGTTTTTTGAAGGCGATGGGATTCATTCCGTTACGGTGGTTCTCGGATCTTTTTATTATTCCAAACGGATCGATTAATCGTTAACTATTTTATATTAATTTAAGCGCGAATCGTTAGAGACGAACCGAGTGTGTCGTCGCTGTTATTATATTTATATTATCTACGTACGGAATCCCTTGGTTATTAAATGTTACAATTTACAAACAACATTATTATCAAGTAAAAATTAATTTGGATACAAATCGTTTAAAATCCGGTAAACTATCGTTTCGAGAGTATGATCGCGTCGCAGCCATCGGATGTGCAACCAAATGATCCCGAAGTCGTAAATAAAACTACGCGTAATTTACAAACGGAAATAGGCCATAAATACTCGGCCAAAGGTGCACAACGGACACGATTGTTGTTTAGTAAACTACGAGCATTTTTTGTGTTTACAGACGTAATAAAAGTGTGGGATTGCATTTCTCGATGGATCGAAAACAATATCAACCAAGAAAAAGTAATCGTACTTTCGTGGATGCGCGCGCTTGAAACATAGAACGACCTGAAATCTCGAGCCTCGCGCGCGCGCGTCGTTACCGACAACCATCAAAAGCCCGACGGGCATTCTCTCCGCGTTAAATTATCCTTTTCGGAAACGCAATTTTCGTAATACGTATTCCGTGGGCAATTTCGGCAATGTGTGTCGCGAAGCGTGTGTTGTTATGTGTAACGTAAATGACCCATACAAGTGTACGGTGAATATAAAAATGGCGTACCTAAGGTACTTATCGAGGGATAAAGATTTATAAATGTAAATTGAAACTATTAAGTGGCGTATATTTATAAATAATTTCAATATCGATAATAATTACCGATCTTAATGTTTGCGTTCAATGTATTATAGTAAATATTTATTAGGACGATAAAAAAATAAATAAATAACCGATCGGAGCGAATGTTTTGACCAAACGCCTTATAATAATGTAGATCAAGTTTTAAATGTTGTGTGCAACAGGGAATATTGATGAAAGGGATCGGATATTTTACTCTGGCTAAATGGGAAATAAACGTTGGAAAAGGATATCCGCACACGGTTAGAAAACCGGTGTTCGTGGTCGATGAGAAATTGGCGAAAGATTACAATTTGAAAAGGAAACGAGCGTATAATACGGGAAAGGTGATAACGATTTCGACGGCACTGACGTTTATATAAACAAATAAAAAACGTTTCGATATCGTTGTAGATATACGAGCGGTATTTCAATATGCTATCCGTCGCTCGCGAATATAACCTAAATACCGACATGGTCACGCAGTGTTTTAAAGATGTCGTGACGGCGTTTAGAAAACTGTTGCACGAAGAGAAAAATTGCGAACTTCCGTTCCCGAAAATTGGAAAGCTCCAGGTTAAAAACAAAGTGGTGACCATGAAGTTTTATCAGGAGTTTCTAGAGAAACAAAACGAACAATTGAAGGCGTACACCGAGAACGAAAAACAAAAACACCGAGCCGCTAATTACGATCCCGATTGGGGCGTCGACCGATATAATAAGAACAAAGTAAGCGGCGCCCGACCTCGCCAATTACGAACGAGTTACTCGCGAAAACGGTCGGTGTTTTTTTTACAATTTTCGTAGAAACGGCCGTGCTCGGCTACGTCGGTCATCTTGCGTCCGGCGTCTTCGTTGTCACAATACAGACCGGGTACCGGATACGAAGGCGTACTGCCCGACTCAAATGACCGTACGCTATCCAGACCATGCTCGTCCGGCTCGTCCATTCGCTCTAGACCAGACTCTAGGGCGTCTGTTCGGCCGCCGAGGCCAGAGTCCAGCGGGTCTATTCGGTCTAGGCCGAGCTCTAGAGCGTCCATACAGTCCAGGCCAAACTCGAGAGCGTCTTTGCAGTCTAGACGAAACGCCGAGGCGTACGCTCAGTCAAGACCGTGTTCTAGAACATCCGTGCGGTCTCAGCCTGAGTCTAGTAGAATGTCGGACGCACGGTGCGAGGAACTGATTAAACCGGTACTTGGAGAGTGTATTCAGTCCGGCCATCGTCGGGCAGGACAAACGCGAGACGCGTCTGAATTATCGGCTAAAAATGGAAGGCCGTCGTCAAAGTCGTCGACCAGGCCGTGCGAACCCTCGGAACCCGCGAATAGGTTATCGTCCTCGTGTTCGAATAAATCCGAAGAAAAACGCCGCTACAATTCGACGGAGGATATTTCGCCACCGATCGCGATCTGTTCCAAAGTCCGATCCGATTCTAAGCCGTTGACTTCAGACCGCCAACAGTGTTTCGATGCTTTTACCGATACGTCAATGACAGGAAATTGTGTTGGTAAGTATTATCCCAACGATCTAACTTACCGCACCCGCTGCCGTCAGGTCCTTTTAAACCACCGTACTTACGGTGTTTACACGTGTATGTGTAACGCGGTACATGTTGGATCTTCGTTCGATTTCCTCGAATTATTGGTTACGAGATTTTCGTTTGGAATTAGCAATAATAATTTATACACGCTTATCTCGAAGTGATCATTAGTGTTTTTCGGTGGCGAAACGCAATGGCCCTGTTTAGGTCGTCTTTAATTATATCCGACAGATCGTCGAATAATTTAATAGACATTCCGAAGTGATTGGAACATTTCATCGTCGCGATCACTGAATTTTGATATATAAGGTACCACCTAAGGTAATGACGAAAAAGAAAGCCTCGTTTTTAAAAATTGGACGAATCCGATATTCCTTTTCTTCTTTTGGACTTTGTTTTCTAATCGTCTTCGACGGACCGCCCACAAACGCATGGAATCTATCGCGTCCATTTTCGATGCGCCTTTGCGCCGACTAAAATGTCTAGATTTGGAACGTTCAACGCGCCTCTATGCGAACCTAGCCTTACACTCTTGCGACGTTATTTACGTAGATGTTCAATATGTATCTCGTCCATATTTTTCCCACATTTTACGCGTTCACATTTCGGTACGTTTTTATTCACGACGCGCATCTAGGCCCCCACCGTCGACGCATTTTCACTTCCTCGGCATGTTTCCCGCTTGACGCCGTTGCTGCCGTACGTTTGTCGCCCACGCACCACATCTAATACCGACGACATTTTACATATTATTTGTAATATGACAATTAAATCGCGTACACGAATTGAAATTTGTATACGTAGGATGCGACAATATTTTTCAAACTGCGTAGATCTGTTTTTGATTCCACGCCTTTAGATGTTTCTACTCGAAGTTTACGACTTGCCACACTGCGAGGGTATGTGTATTACCACTGATACCGTAATAAATGACGTTAACAAATGACGAGACGGTGCATTTACGTTGTTCAGACGCTCGCTGATACTGTTTTATTTTCGCGCTCTTTTTATTATTTCCCTAGATCCGGCGATACCATAAACTAGGAGGTCTAGAGCCTCTCCTTGGTTTCGTCTGGCCGGGTCTTTTAAAACAATTAACATATTCTACGGAGTAAATCGTGTTTCAGACGAGACCCTTTGTTGTCTCTGTAACATGAGAAAATACCGTCGCGATAAATTGGATAAACGCGAAGGGAAGTTATCTGATTCGGACGATAGAGGTAATTTTATGAAAGGAGATAACCCGATTAATGGACTATTAAACACGGTAACAAATTATCTACGACCACGAACTTATAACGTTAAAATAATAAATTGTCGTTTTGTTTTCTAATTCGTATTTCGTTTTGTTTCGACGTTAGAAAACTATAAATAAACGAAAAAAAAATTTGAAAGACATTTCTAATTACAATTACGTTACCGCGAACAAATTATTGGACGCGATTAAAAACGAAAAGAAAAAACTACAGTCTGAGCAAAATTACAATAATGATATTTTGCATAAAGTAAACGTTTCTCGAATCATTCGGTCCATTACAATTAATATATGCGTACGCGATTGATTTAGAGACCTATTAGCATTTGTAAGCATAAGGAAGAAAACACCAAATTCAAAAATTCGTTGTTAGACCAAATTGAACGCGATAAGATCAAAAAGGAAACGGATAAGCGCAAGGCTTTGAAATGCGACACGTTGATTAAGGAAGAAATGTTAAAAAGGTGACGCGTTTATTACGTTGTTTTGGACCAGAACGCTGTTAATTTTTCGAATTTCTTTCAGTCTGCACGACGAACGAATAAAAAACATAAAAGCCAAGAACCAAGCAAAAAAAAATTGTATGATTATCCTTAACGAGCACATGAAAAACAAACGAAAATTTATCGAAGAAATGAATATGAAAAACGAAACTATACCGTTAAAGTCTAAAGTTACTTCGGACTTTGATAATGCCGCGTCTCGGTGTGACGCGAAAACGTTAATTAACCGGTAAGACCGTGGACGGCAAAATATAATTTTATCCGAACAATCGTTTTTCAATATCTAATGGTCGCGATATTTTACTAACCGTACAAGTAAGTTACGAATGAACTGACGAAGTAATTCTAAAAAAACAACTGTTTACGTGTCATTAAATTATTAATGTCGCGGTATTCCGCGAGAAAACAACGTTCTATTCGTTCGTCGTAATCGCGAGAAGTTTAAATACGAACGTCTGGGTTCGTTTGTTTTTATATTTAGTAAAAATCGCGAGATAGCTGATTACCAATTGAAACAGCGAGCCGAGCGCGATCTCGCTAATCGCGAACAAAAGGAGAAAGACATCGATTACGAGAAATGTTTGTTGAAACAGTTTAAAGAAGAGTACGCGTTGTTTTATCGAATATATATATATATATTAATCGCACGTGAAACGTTCTAATATCGTTTTTCTTTCCCGGGTTTTAAAACAACAACAGTGACGAAACGTTGCAAAGAAAGATGTTGGAAAAGAAATTGAACCTAAAGAAATTCTTGGCGGACGATTTAAATAAATTATTGGCCGCGACCGATGTGGACCGTGGTAGAGACGCAATACCGGGTTCCTACGTAAGTTTTAACGTTACAAAGTCTTTTAAAAGTTCAATAAAAAAAAAAACAAAAACCCCCCGTGTTCGCGTGATTAACCGTAAAAGCGAAAACCAAAATTACCTACTTAAATTCGAATTATCTTTCGTATTTTCGATCGCGCCGCGTAGTAAAGTACCCTCACTTTTGTTACGATAGTAACTCGCCTACTATACACACTCGTACACGAAATCGTACGATTAATATTTATAGAATACGTACAATTACAACGTAATACCACCGGACGGACGTAATGCGGTTAATATTTTTACAGCCGTTGGTATTTCCGTTGAAGAAAATGGCGAAACGGTGTCGCACGTGCAAGGGAAAGTTGGGCTTTCCGGCAGAAAAGATCAGCGAACTACCGTATTGAAAATGGAAAACCGTCGACGAAATCGAAACAGTTTTTAAAATTAAACACAACGGACGGTTATATGAATGTGTAAAATACAAGGCGTAGTACCGATTTCCGTTTTCGGTAATAATATTCGACAATTTATTTTCCGAGCCCTACGAACGCTAGAAGGATAAACGCCTTTCTTTTAGGTTTTGACAATTGACCGCAAAGCGATCTGTAAAATTCCGTCGACGGAACGGTTTTCTTATTACGACCAAACAGAATTAAGCGAGCGAACTTTTAACACTACGTGTGTATACGTTTCGGGAGTAACAATTACGCGTTAGGACGCGCGTAGTGTTTCGGCGCAACTTTCGTACAGCACCCGCCTGAGAGGAAAAGAACTACTTTGGCGCGGTCACAGTTCGCGGTCGTTCAGGTTCTGGACGGTCCAACAAGAACGTCGTCCGCGCTGGTGCACACGACTGTTACTCCATTATTCGTTTCTTTTCCCTTTTACATTATAGATGTAACGGTCGATATTTTGTCGAAGGCCTGGACGAATAACGTGCGAATAACAACAATTAGTTTTCATTCGCTTGTCCATATTGCGTACGTAAATCGAACAACAACAAACCCCGCCGGACGCGGTCGTTCATTCAGATTTAGATGTAAGGTTGCACGTTTCGCGTCGAGAATAATGAAAGGCACGATCGGCGCCTTTGACAAACGTCACCGATGAAATTCAACCGAACCAATTCACGAGTTCCTTGGTCGATTTTATCGAACCGAGGACGACAATCACAGCAATAGACATATTGTGGAACGCTCGATAATTAATTATTTTACACGGCAACTACGTGATCTACTGTCACGGTTTTCGAATTTCGAATTAACGATAATTTTAATAATTAAAATAAAATTCACATCGTGTAAATCAACGAAAGGAAAGCCATACACGTAAATAATACGAAATACTTCCCGTTCCGAACGTACGTCGACCATCGTCCATAATCGATTCGCCAACGTGGTCGAGTATGTTTGCGTTTACGAGATTTTTCATTCTTGAAAACAAACATAACGTCGATTACTCGTTCCGTCGAAGTGTCTACCACCTGCGTTAATTATCATTAATCGATCGCCTACGTTTTTCCACAAATGTCCCGTCGACTTTTAAAACGGTCCGTACACCAATCTGGTGTAGGTCGTTCCGATTTGGCCGTCAGTAACGTAACCTAACCCTCCACACCCCCCCGGGAAAATCGATGTTAAAACACATATTGTCGTTCGGTAACTTTTACAACCTAACCACCGCGCACACTCGCTAGACCCACCACACAAGAAAGGCGAACACGAACGCGCCTGGCGCGTTTTCGCTTTATCGGCGTAAATCCTATTTAATTTTACTTGGGCCGGTGACGGGAAATTGTTACGTTCCCGCGTTCTATTACCGCTTCCGTCTTTGGTTCGTACAATCCATTCTTGTCGTCATCAGACCCCGTGTTATTCGTCGTCGTGTCACCACCGCGAGACAGCGGCGACGCTTCCGGTGTTTCCATCATTTTGTCGCCGGTGTTCTCCGCCCACAAAAGAGTGGCCGACGACGTCAATAGCGGTGACGGCAGCTGGCTTCCAACAAAGTCGATTAATGGCAATCGTACGGAAGACGAGGTCCTCGGTGATATTCCACCGCTGAAGTCTAACGGGCGTTTATAACGTACGCGATATTGAAACCGAAACGAAATATACCGACCAAGTCGGTAAATTTAAATTCCGTCGATAAACGAATATTCGCCGTTAATATTGGATATATCCGTAAGGCGTTCCGCCTTTTCGTTCAAACATTCTCGATGTCGATTAGCAAGCTGTTTTCGAATTAAATGGATTTTCGTAATTATTCTATACAACGCGGTTATTACTGTTGTATACGACTAAATATTTATCGACAATTATCTGACGGTTCGGTAAGTATTAAAAAGTCGCATAGGCTTTTACGAACTTCCAGCCGCAATCATTGCGGCGACGTTCGAATTCAAGTACGGCTGACGCGGAGAAACTTTGGCCTGGCGCAATTTTTTCGTGGCGTAAACTAGTAATTTGTCAATTTTGTCGCTCAACACGGACATACGACTCGTAATCTCTGGCGCGACTGAAAAATCGCGTTAAATCGGAAACGACAATTATATCGTTACATAACGCAAAATACGTATCTAAAATATCCGCTAGGTTTATTAGGTAATCGATTGTAGGCACCGAAATTATATTTGATGTATTTCGTTTTCAAAGCCTCGATCTCTTCTCTTACATTCTTTATTTGCGCGTTCATTTCTACGCGATCACGGTTGTCCGCCGCTGCGCGTCGAGCATCTAAATTACGTTCCGTGTTTTCCGATATCGACGTAGCGATCCCATCATTTAAAAAGCCGTCCGTCTGCCTTTTTAATTCAACGCAATCACCAAAGTCCATCGCTTCGGACATATTATTAGGTCCAACACGACGAGTCTACGCGCCGACAATTTAAACGCCGTTTATAAAACGAATTTGATTACTCGTTTAGTCGTCCGAATAATACCCACAAATATACTCGGTAAATTGTCCATTCGTTGTCGATCGTTTTTGTGCGTTTCGATTCGCGGGACCGATTTCCGTGAAATCTTTAAGAACCGACGACTGTATTGTTTGTGAAGTATACGCTTTTAAAAATGGTATCGTTATTTACCGTGGTTACCAACGGTCACTAGTATCGATCGACTTTGGAACGGATTCGAAGGATTACTCACTACGCGCCATAGGATATGTCTAAAATGTTTGGAAATGTCATCAACCGATATCTAAATGAGCGACATTGCCGTAGTATACGATCGTTATCCCGAAACGACAAATGCAAAGCTAAATCCGCGATGTCTACTGTTTGTATCGTTTTAGTATAATTATCGAAGACTGTTTGATTCTCGTTGACGCGGTTGATCGAGTAATTTATGACGACGTAATGAGCAAACGAGGACGCCTCAAACGAACGTTAATGGATACGTCGAAGACGTAAGGAAATAACGGTTAGGGGATACGTGTCGAGGAAACGCGATAATGAATTACGTAACTTGATAACCGAACGGAATGGTGAAGGGAGCTCGATCAATAGGAAGACCCGGAACGAGGTCTACAACAACGGCCTAACGAAAACGAGTCGTTTCCTTTAAACAAGACATAGTAAACAACGGGAAAATCTGTAAATAAAAATGTTATAAATCGATCTTCGGGCGACAAAAAACTAACGACAATTGTATGCGTAGACGAACGCGCGCTTGGGAGATACAACTAATTCAACACCTGCGGACCACGGACAGAGACAAACGATTCGCCAAATTGCGGAATTTCACGTACCGAAGAATTATCGAGTGTCCACGTACGAAACGTTGGACGCGTCCGTTACACAGAACTGTATGGACTACGTGTTGAGCTAGAAGCGCTTCGTGTTTTTTTAACAGGCTTTTAGTGACGAAAATGACGAACAGCGTCGTCGAAGTTGCAATTCTAAACGAAAAATGTAAAAACGACGAGAAATTCGAATAGTTCGCAGATTTTCCAGCGTGACTAGCACGTTTCAACGAAGCGTCGGGACCAACCGCTACGAATGTGCGAACTAAATGCGGAAAATACGTTATTCTCGGGTGGATAGTTGTACGTGGCCCGTTCGCGGGTCGGAAAACCTTTCGAATTATTCGCGTACGTGTTTAACAGTAAAGCGAAAACGCTTCAAAAACCAAATTTAAAACGAACACGTTTCTCTTTCAATGGCGTGGCGATACGTGCAGGGTTCGGCTAGTATAAATGTCGACGTAATAATCGAACAATTTTGAAAAATCGACTAAAAAGCGATTACGTTGAAAAGTAATCGCACTCTAACAACGTCAGACCCAACGATAGGTTTCGTCGTAATAAACACATAACCGTAGTAAAACATTATTCTCTTCATTCGGGAATCGAAAAACGGAACGATATTATCGCTATTACTGTTTACGTCGTATCGTAAATATTTCTATTTAAAACGCCGAACACTTTATGTTTTTGCTTAATGTTTTATGTTTCTTCTACCTAGCAACAATCGTCGAATATTTATTTATAAGAAAATTTCCGACAACGTCGATCATTTTTCTATGTTACAAAACCTAATAGAAACGTTATAATGGATTTCTCGGTGGACGTGCGGCGTTTGATTTACATGGCTTTGGATACCGCAAACGTGAGTGACGAATATTCGCGCGTAAAACGTCGCCTCTCGTTAACACGCTTGTAATCGTCACGTTTTAGGGAAATATAAACGTACATTTTCTCACCCGGTTGTTAGAAGTCATCGTGTTGCGTTCAAAATTGAACGAATATAAAATTAATTTCGTCGGTTCCGACGCATTACGAGCCCAAGTAAGTACGCGTAATTGTGTCGACGCTTGCATACCATTGAAACTCTGGATGTATGGCCCGTTTCGATTTAAATTAATTCGATCGATTCCAATTACGATTTCGTGACTACGAATCCCCCGAATTGGAAATTATCCGTATAATACATTTAAACAAACGCGTCTTTTGCCAACGCGCTCGTATTTCGAAATCGTTTACGTTATCTACAAAACCTTTCGATATTGAATACCAAAAATAGTTGCCGATTAACGTTTAAACGTCGTCCAACTGGTACGATACTACCGAGTCGTAAATGTCGTATATAATCGGTAACCTGTACATCGCGTACGCGCGACGTAAACTATATTAAGCGTTAATTATTTTTAATCGATAATTCGGAATTCGTCGTATTTTTTCGCGGGTTAGTGGAAAATAGGAATTTTCTGTACGACAATTATTAGGAAACTTCGCGTAGTTTTTTAAACTGCCATTTTTGGCGAATTGACTTACGACACCATGCCACAATTACCCCATCGTCTCTGTTAAATGGAAAAACACTCGTTTGCTTAAAGAGAGTATACAACGGTTATCCGGATAACGTGGACGTTCCTTTGAATGACGAGTTTACGATCAAAATCCAGGACGCGGAAAACGATCAATTTAACGAAATATCACCGTCGTTGATTGAAACGGAAAATTACGCCGAATACGATACAAAATTTAATTCGACAATTCTAGTAAGACCTATAGTATAGTCTAACCGAATTTCGCTGTTTAGAACCGATAATCGAACGTAAAGGGTCGTTTAAAAAACGGTAAAAAATTGATTATAACCAAAAAACGGCGATTTGTTTCGCAATATTTAACAAGCGGTTGTCCAGTTAAATTTCACTAAGAATTTAATAAAAAAAAAAAAAATGGAAAGTCCACTTTTAATACAATTTCAGAAATCAATTTTGTTTGATCATCGGTATTGTAACAAAACTTTAAATGTCTACAAGTACTTAAACGCCACCGACTGTTGGTATTCAACGCTATTAAAGTATTTTTAATAATGGGCGTATATTTCTTGAACCTCTTTAGATGTAATACAATATATTATCACTGTACGTCGTTTTACGTAAATTAAACTGGTAAGAAATATTACCGTCGTATTATCCAATACTAACGTATTAATAAATACTCCCAGCGGAAATTATTCGAGTTAAATCCCACGATATAGAACCATAAATGGTTCACGACGAAGGTGCAACAAATTAAACGTTTAAACGCAGTTTTGAATTATTCGTCGCGTTTAAACGTTTCAGTTCGAGGGCATTTACGACAATTGTATAATGGCCGTTAATCGTCTCTCCATTTTACGCCCCATTATCGTAATGAACTGAAAAATCGACGTAACAATAACGTCTAATGACGCGTTTTCAGAACGCGGACAACGACGTCGAACTTGAAACGGAGACGAATAGAATCGAAGGTGCCGGCGCTTTGAATTTGACAATTTTAAAACAGGTAGAACGAATAGTAAACGTTAAACCGATTGACGAGCCCGTCGTAATAACGGATCACAAAAATCCCTATTTAGTCTAAACGAGCGAAATTCGAGATTTTAAATATCAAAAATGTACAAACCACCTAATAGTGGTCGCGTTTGAATAAGCTATTGTGTACCCAAACTATCGGTATTAATCGGAAGACTTTCAGGACGTTTCCCGCGTAAATTAACGGATTATTATTTCGGATATCGATTTTCGGCCAATAATATTGAAACCGTTGTAACGAATTACAATATAATTATTAATCGTGATTGCGAATACAGAACGATCAGTAAAAACCGTCGAAATATATTTCGATAATTTCAGATGATCAATGATTCCGTCATGGACAGTAAAGACGAAATTAGCGGTTCGAACTCGGAGTCTCTATTGGACGAGCATGTAAAGCGTTCGTTTTATCGAATTGCGATTTTATACGAAAATATTTCGGCGATCCGTTCGACGAAAATACACTCGCCTTTATTCTACCACATAAAGAAAAGCACAAACGTGGACGATATTATTTAGAATACGCGTTCAAGCCACGGCGATCTAAAGCCAATTAAATTTTCCGAGTCGAAATATTATTCACAGCCCTGATTATAGGTCGAACGTTTTAATTTTTCCTTTTAATTTTTATGTACAAGGCGCACGAAGCATTTACAATTGACAATAGCGACCACACACGGTAAGAACTACATAGATGTGAACACGATGTGCCTAATTTAATTTCCTCGAGTACGAAATTAGTTAAATACGCGTTCGTCTATTTGTTAAAGGCCCAAGACGAGGAATAAAGATGTTTGTGAAACACAAAATGCGCACGCTAAAATGACGGAACAAATATTAGCGCTCTCCTCGAGACTGAACGAAATCGAACAACTACTCGGTAAATAATAATTTTTTCGTTAAAAATCGAAAAATTACACGATATATATATTACGTTTACGTGCTTGTTACTACTAAAGCCAAGCAATAACAAAATTTCTATATACTGCGAACGTTGCAGACGACTCGTTAATGTCTAACGAAACGTTTAACGATAAAAAGCGTTTTTGTTTTTAAATTATATATAAAACGGCTATTTTAGCGAAAATGTTCGAATAAAACCTATTTTTTGTCATTTTTAATCGTAAAAAATCAAAAGAAAAAAAATTGTAACCCTCGGTTGCAGTAACGAAACGTAAATACATCGAAAAGACGAATTTTCGTGACATATTTTCGTGAGACCGTCCCGTATATATATATATTTATAATATATTACTAAACGGCAAGTCCTACCGAAATAAATATAAATAATAATCGATTATTATTTCCGCGTCGTATTTTAAACAATTTCGGCCGAAACGACGTGATATAGTTTCCGCGTTAATTATCTGGCGTTCGTTCGTAGATCGTATTGTCGAAATCTCGAGTTTCGCGTCGCTTCTAAACTCTTCGACGTTCTCGTTACAGAAGTCGCGCCGGGACAAAAAGCCGACGATTCGGACACGGACCCGGACACGGACGATTATCTCGTTCGTACCTTAACGATAATTATCCCATAGTCTAGTCCGTTCATTTGTCCGTACGCTTTCAGAGTTCGACATCGAGCGATTCGCCGATAAACGAGACGACGAAAAGGGCGCGAGTCAATTCATTCTCGTCCGAAACAGCGAAAGGTGATTAAGTTCGTCGATTATTTTCTATTTGGCCGTGGTCTGTTTTTACGCGCGTTGGCCTCGCCACAGCGGTCGCGTTATTAAACGGAATAAAAAAGTCGTGTTCAAGCCCGCGCCGGTTTCCCCGTACGCCATCGGACCCGCGCGATAGATCACCGACAAACGCGTAAGCGTTCGTGTTGTACACTTTAGGCCTCCTCCGGTAATTATCCGATCGGAGTAAAATTTGGCGGCGTCTTTTGTTCGTACGGTCGTGTTCGACGAGTTTTTTCACGCGCCACACACATCGCGAGAACGTGAAGGGCGCGTTTGTGTTCCGAAGCGTTATTGGACGCCTCGATTTTTCACGCGGAATACGGAACGGTTACGATAGCTTTGTAGAGTGAACGCGAGTAACCGAACGGCAAAATGGCTCACGGCGACGGGAACGAAACGGTAAACCGCGGCGTGTGTATGCCGGATATTTGGTCGAAAAATGCCACCATTATTTCGTCACGATTGTTTGCGATAAAAGTGTTGGCGAAAATGATTTGCGCGTACGAATATAGGCGGCGGATCGCGCGCCAGACGCGAGCGTATTTTCGTCGAACGAATTTCGATGATTTTTCGTATATCCGCGTTCGATAATTTGCTCAGACGAATTTCCCGCTACCGAGAGCAACAATATAGTTCTGACGAACAAGCGAGCCGTGTCTAAATTCAACCAGCCGATGGCCTTGAACGACGAACAAGGCCAGGTGTTCATCGTGCCGTCCTCGAATTGTTCGCAAATCCCGTGGTCGGATAACGGCGAACACGTCATTCGCAAGTTTGTCGCGCGTACGATCGATTAACCGGGCGCCGTTAAACGATAATCGAATTCCGCAGTCACCATCCGGTCGTGTTGAAACGGCACATCGAAAAATTATTGTCGCGAATGGATAAAGCCGAATACGTTGTACAAATGCTGACGATCGCGACGGCGAACCTTATAAACAATTTAAAAAACAAGGTGGGCCATCCGCCGCCGGGTGTGTCGAGTAACCACCTGGCCGCGGTATTTATGACCGGCGTTCCGTTTTCAGGTCGACAAAAACGAATATTCATCCAACAGCGAACTTTCCTCGGAATCGAGTTTAGAAGACGTCAACGTCGATCCGGGTGAACAATTCGACGTGAGTGTTCGAAAAATCGTCGCCCCCGTTTCGATTTCGGCTAAGTAATCCGATTTCGGTTTAGACGATGTTAAAGAGATTGGAGAAACCGGCGGTGACGGAGTTCCAACACGTGTTTGGAACGAAACGGGACAAAAAGATCCTGGGCAAATCCCTGTCGATCGGGCATTTCCGTGCGTTTTTCAACAATTACCAGCGGAAGTTTTACGTTATTCACGATATCTTGGACTCGCACGTAAGTGAGACCGCCCCGTACGCGTCAGAGCGACGCGATCGAGCCCGGCGAAATTCCGTTCGAACTTGTTCCCGTAGAATAAACAGATAACGGCGGTTATACACGAGCTAGAGAAAACGCTACCGAAAAACGTAAAACTAGAGGAAAAGACGATTTGGGACGAATCCTCGTCGGCCATGCAGGGCAAAATGAAAAAAGAAAAATCCCCGCTGCAGGACACGGAGGAGGCGGGAATAACGCGATCCGACAAGTGAGTTACCGCCGTATAACGTTTTCGAACGACTCGTGTAATTACGGTAGTTTACGCGACGACGAGGTGAAGAAAATTGGATCGGTAGTGCTGTTCTAGGAGCGACGTAGAGAACGTATTTTTAATTACGGGACTACTAAACTATAGGCGAACGTGTCTGCCGGACTGTCGTGTCAAAACCACTAGATTTCGAAATGAAACCCACGGTTCCTAACGGTCGATCGAAAAATGAATCGACACCGTTGACGTAGAGAAATCGTTCGCGTAATTTTAGCCAAATAGCGGTACTCCGCCACGCTCGACGTTTTCGATACGAGTAACGGCACATACGTTTTTAATACAACTATACGCGGACGACGTAAATTGTAAATTCGAAAAAAGGCCGGACTTACGTTGCGGCGATTCGTAATAATACGTACGACGCGTTATCGGCGTCCAAAACGACGTTAATTCTAGACGTCGAATTTCAAGGATTCTATCTACGTGGTAGAAAATGTACGTTTAAAGAATTGCCGAAAAATATATATATTTAAAACGTCGATCGCGTTTCGTTTTACTACGTATTATTGTTGTTTTTTTTTTCTATAATTTTTATTTAGAATAATCAACAATCTGTTTTTCTTATAACAATAAGCCGATGGGTGGAAAGAATAGGGTGAAAGACGTGAATCAGCGTGTTTTATTTAAGTACGATTAAAACCGGAGTAAGTCCTTTGGCCACTGTCGCTTCAGTCTTCGGGGAGAATTACGGGGGGAGAGATTTGGAGGAGAGGTTTAAGATGAGGGGGTTAGTGTGTCGAAGAAGGCGGGAGTGTTATAGAAAATGTTAGCAGTTCCTTTGATAAGTGGTTAAATCGTTATGGTGGCTGTGATTGGATATATATGGAGGGCCGTTGGTGATTAGGCGGAGTACTTTGGATTGAAACGTTCGCGTTTTATTTGTATTGGATTTTTCGGCGGCGCCCCGAAACTGAATACCATAGGTCCCAGACGGGTTTCAGGAGTATACTGTAGATAGGAATTTGTGTTTTTTAGTTGAATTTCGAGGATATTTTTACGTAGGGAGGACCGCCCATGGTTCGAGGTAATTTTAGTTTTTTGAACGCGATAGGACCGGTTTAGTTTGTTGTCGAGGCCTAGTAGTCGTATTATATAATAAGCGTAATACAAACGGCGACGGTCGTTAAATATATCGCGTTTGTTTCGTTCGTTCGCCGGATAACGTCGCGCCCAGGAACGGGGTCTGTCTGTTGTGGACAAACCCCGTGCCGACGACATTGACCGGCAAGCCTGCCGGATATCCGACGAATCACGTAAAAGTTCGCCTGGTCAGCGAATTGGACCGGCCTTAGGAAACAAAACCGAACGTATAAATCGAATTCCCGATTTATTTCGTCGATGATCCCTATTACGGCGCCGTATTCCGATCCCCGTCGATTTCAATAATATTACTATCTGTTTCCGACGAACCGAAATAATAAAACGGTCAATTCGGCCGATCGGAAATCAGCTATAATAAGCCATCGTCGAACGAATAAAAACTAATTAAATCGCTTTACAGCGCGGCGAACGTTAAGGACCTCAAACTTTTGGAGGCCATGTACAAATCCATAAACTCGTGAGTGTACCGTTATACGTTTTATATATATATACACACAATACGCCTGTTTCGGGTAACCTACGCGAATATTTTTACCGAAAACATAATAATTCGCCGGACGAAATTATCGGGCGCGAATTTATTCGTACGTTTTCGTATTTCGCGTAATAGCCCGACGTTTCGAGATTATTCTACGAACTTAATTCACAACCCTTCGCCGTCCCGGTCCGGTCGTTTTCTCGTACGCGGCGTCATTATAACGAACCCATTCCGCCGTCCGGACGATACGAACGATAAATCGACAGTTTTCCGATCGTGTGGAATATACCACGGGCTCGTGCTCACACAAATACGGGCGATTGGAATAGATTTTTCGTTTTACGTTTCGAAATTTAAAACGCGTCTTCGTACGAACAAGAATTACGAGAAAATGTCCCCGGGAAACGTTCTACTAATCATCTCGCGTCTCGGTTCGATATTATGAACTATGAACGTTCGTCGAACACGATCGGTCCGTGTCGTCGACGGTGTTATGCGTTCGCTCAAATCGGTACGGACTTTCGCGAAATTCGGACAACGCGTTCGGAAACCTTCCGTTTCGGTCGTTCCTCCGTACGGTTCCATTCGTAAAATTAAATCGGTAAAATCGCGCGTTTTGAAACGTAATTAAATTGTCGCGCGTGGTTCTCGTGTGTTGTTTTATTACGAATGTTCGTCCGTTGACCGTGTTATAAATACGCGCGATTCCGTTTTTTTTCGCAGCGCTCGAAAATATTTTCGTAACGAAACGTCGGCTCGGCCGGCAACTCGATACGTTCTCGATAATGTCGTCGAGAGAACGCCGTTGCAAAACACCGGGGCGGACTTGAAACAAGCCGGTGACAAGGCCGCGAATTGCGTCCAGGAAAACAATAACGACGAATAAATAGTTTATTATTACGCTTGTTATTCCGTATTACGCGATAACCAAACGTATTACTGAACGGTCGGGCGATATTCGCGCCGTGGTCAATTTATCGTCGCCGTTAGTCGAATGAAAAACGCCGAGGCTTTGAACGCCGCGAAATTTTTCGGGCGCCCCAATTTTCCGTAGCCGACGGCCAGCCCACCCGTTTCGTTCGCGAGTCAACGAGACGTTCGTTAAAAACGGATTCCCTGATCCGATAGATTTCGTTGCCGACGTTTTGAGACCGTCGTACCCGCGGTAGCCTATTTATATCGAATCCGAGTAACGACGCTCTCGTGTTTCCTCTTATAAATAATTACGCCGACGGCTGTCGCGCGTACAAAAGCGTCTACGGGACGTAGACGAACGTATTGGACGAACCGATTTAAAGTCGAGTCGAGTTAATGGCGACAAATACGGTACGTTTTTCACCGGCGACCAGTGAAACGCGGTGGAGCTATCCGGATAGAAACGCCGGAGATTCCTTAGCGGCAGACAGGGTAAGTTCCCGCGTGTACGTTCGGTTGCCGATAAGCGCAACCGATGTGGGGGAAGGGGAGGGGAGCGTTCAGTAGTACTCGTCCAAATTTTTCTTTGTTTATTTCCTAACTATAATTATTCGAAAAACGTTCGACATTAACGACGCCTAGTTTATACGGTAATATATACCGAAAAAAACGTTTAATACAAAATCCGATTTTACTTACGGACAATAAACCGCGGTAACGTTATTCAAATAGATAATAATTCCGCGTATTTTGATCCTAATAGTCCGTCGTTTCCTCTACGTGGTTCGGTTTTTCATTTTTGTCGTTATATTTTCCTTTACGACCAATTACCGAAAGTGACGCGCGCGCGTGTATGTATGTAAAATTGACGCGGTGAAATGGAGGTCGAGGACCAAAGTGGCCGACCCAAAATAGATGGGAAAATAAGGCGAGGAAGAAGATCAATTACCTGACGACGCCTTTTAGTCGAAACCGGCGGTGCCCAGAATTAATACGAATTATTTTTCGATACGATACGAAATTCGTCTATACCTTCTACTTTTGGGATTCCGATCTTTAAGATCAGCGTTTCCAACGAATTTACCTTTCCCGTCCTACGTTTATTCTCGAGTATTTTTAATAAAAAAAAAAAAACGCTTTTCGAACAATATTTAACGACCGCTCACACTAACCGTTTTCCTACAATAACGAAAACGTTTCTTTTTTTTCAAACTGTCGAATAGGTTTTCGAAAAAACTAAAACTAGTAAAACCTAGTTTTTGTTTATTTATATACACGCGTTTCATTTGTAGTAGAACTTTATTATATTTAACGGTCGCGACGATGTGCTCAAATCCGTAAATTATGAAGCGTATTTTAAATAATTCGTCGACGAATTAATAATAACGTTTGCCATATTTGGGAGATAAAACCTTTATCGCTTTTACGGTTTCCATTTTAAACGTTTATTGTTTCGTCGAAAACGTGTTGATATACTGCCAAAGATAACCGTCGACGTGACTAGATATTAAACAAACAAAAACCTTCGACTTGTTTTCGTATTCGTCTGGAAATTATCGGTTCGAGTTTTCATATTTACGGCAATTATGTAGAACGTTACTTAAACACGCCGTACGCAAATTATCGTGTTATAATATTCCTTTACCGGTATTTCTTCGTAAATTTTAAAATAGCTTGAATTTATTATCGTTAGCCTATATATGGCTTTTTACTAGACACATTTTTATCTCGACACCTATTTACTGTCAGGTTTTAAATTCTACATCGCCATCACAAATCAATAGCTTCGATAGACGCGTAAATATCGTCGAACCACTTATTTATGTTGTCTATTATTATTGTATATTGTCTAATGATCGGTGAATAACATTTCCAAACGTTCGATAAAAACGTATATTAAAAATACCGCAAAGTCGTTCGTTATATTTGTTCACAGTAATTTTGTACGCTCAATTCAACGGAATTCAAAACGAATATTAAAGTAGTTTTAAAAATTAATAATATATACTTCGATAATATTAAAGTTAATAATAGTCTTAAACATTTTCTTTTGTTTATTATTATTGTTATTACTATTTTTATTGTTGTTATCGTTGGAAATAACTAGTTGAATCTTGATAGTCATTATGTTCTTTGTGTCTTCTTATACAATTTTATTTTTACATCCGTCTTAATATATTTTATTTTAATTAAATACTCGACGACTTTTTACGGAAATTATTAGTAAATAATCGAGTTTAATATAATTCGTCGTTTAAATTTTTTTTTTACGTAATCCGTTAAATTTAACGCTAAAAATACGTTTTTAATTTATCGAGTTATTATTACGATTTGGTTATCTTTTTCAGATTTATTTGAGATACACGTTTCACAAAAACATAACATAATGACGCTAATGTGCCCGTTAATTATTATTATTGCGTTTAAAAACGTACCGTTCAGTTTCGATAACATTTACTATAATTTACACGTAGAGTTGTAAAGTATTCGCAACATTCTCCCCGCAAATTTCAAGCTCAACGTTTCAACATTTACTGCCGAATCGTTCAATTTTATTTTCTACATGAACACGAAGTCGAAAATTAAACAATTTCCCGGAGCCACCATTGGCAATTTGAAATAGCTAGTATTCGTTATTTTCTTCTATTTCAGCCGTTCCAAATTGAACTACGCTATTTCGTTCGATTAAAAATAAACAAAACAATACGCCTTTCACAAGATTCGTAAGCCTTAGATTTCTTTTTATTGATTTACCGCAAAAAGTACATGATTTATCGTTGTATGAACAATCGATTTGGACAATTAAAAAGTAACGTACGTAATTTTTACAACGCGCGACACGTTACATTAATAATAATTTAAAGGATTATATAATTATTGAAATTGTTCGTTAAAAAATAATTTCGGGATTATTAAATTATACCGATTCGAGAAAAGGTGTTTTGTTTACATTTTTTAAACTTAATCGTTATATATATATATAATTATCTTAAGTATAAACAAGTAATTGTTATCCTATTGCTTTGATTTGATCAAAAATAAACTCGTTTGTACGAAAATACGATAATTAAAGAAAAAGTAAAAACATTGCTCACTAACTTCTTAAACCTGTATATAATATAAAACGTAAATCAACGCGTCCACAAATTGTGATAAGCTCTCGGGGATTCTTTTTTTTACACTTCATTAATCGTTCAGATTACTCGACAATTTTTACATAAAACTGTCGGAATCGTATCCAGAGTAATCCGTGTTGGCAGTCATGTTTTCAGTTTTCATAAGAGAAGAGTAAGACCTGTAAATTTAAAACAAAATTCGACGAACGTTTAAAAACGATATAAGAATACGACGACGAATAATTATCGACAATCACCTCAGTTCAGCGGCTTCGCGGAGTTTACGTTCTTCTTCTTTCTTATTCTCGTACTGCAATTTCCTTTCGGCCTTTTTCTTCTCGATTTCCCTGCGTTCCCTGTTTTCCCTGTCGCTAGCGTAATCAATTACAATAGTTTTCTCAGTCTTATTCAATCTATTAATAATGGCCTTATCTTTTTTCACGTTCATCTTCTTTATCTAGAACATACGAAAACGTGATGGACTTTTATTTTGCGCGTAATTACTCGACGATATTTTATAGGTAACAATTATTACGATATAATTACCGATCGAGATTTTATACTAATTTTATGAGTTTATTTCAAGGCACGGTAAATAATAAGATATAATTATACAGGATACGAACTATTTGACAAAATACAAAATTTTCGTGGCTAACAATTATTTTAAATTTGGATTTTTTCAACAGTAATTTATGATAAAACTCCCATTTGACGACACGTTTTTCGAAAACTCCTCCGTTTGAAAAACAACAAAATATTTATACTTAAAAGAACAATCGTATTAACGAAACCGATCTTAAAGAATTTATAGAAACTAAAACCAATTTAGACCTATATTTAAAAATAATTATTATTCTATTTAATTTAATCAAATCCGCTCGCAATCGCATAATTATTTAAATGCACATATGAATCATTTAATTTGCTTGAATTTTATTATTATTTATTAATGAAAAAATTTTATGAAATAAAAAATAAAGTTCTTTATGGTAAATAAAAGGGAAAACGTTAGTATATTTTTAATAATATAAGAATAACAAAAATAAAACAAAAACCAAAACTAATTCACCCAACTTAGTATGATTTACTTATTACTTTTTAAACAATTTCACTTATAAAATGACATTTTGAACTACCATTGAAAAAAACCTTAATTAAAGATTACATATTTTCTGTGTGAAAAGATACTTATTGGGTGACAAAATATGAAGTATTACGTTATTAAAAAAACAAAAACTATAAATATGCCACAGTAAGAACTTTCAGTTCACTACACATAACTATTTTTTTACTGCATCTAATGTCACTTATTTAAGATAATGTAAGACCAAAAAAAATTGAACCTTCTTAAAAAATGAAAATCTTACAACATTAAAACTGTTTTGTCAGACAATATTCCATAAAAAAGATTTTAAAATACACTTGAAAATAATTACTTGAAGTTGTTTAATAAATATTCAAACTCTAAATTTAAACTTAACTACTTTAGATCTATATATATTTTATTATTTTGTCCGTTAAATAGTCTATAACAACAAATGCTAATATGATGTTCTCTTTTAATATTTTTATAATTCACAAAAAACACACACACACACACACACACACACACACACACACACACACACACACACACATATATATATATATATATATATATATAT
>JAIPRN010001926.1:0-12189 GCA_025469175.1 Geopemphigus sp. TES_GeoC_2020 | reverse complement strand
CACACACACACACACACACACACACACACACACACACACATATATATATATATATATATATATATTTATCCTTAACGTTATATGTAGAATGTAATATAATAGATTTCAAAAAGTATTACTAGTATATAATAAATTAATTTAAAATGATTGTGATAAAAGATAAAAGTTTTGTACTTCAATTTTTATGTATTGATTATGTATTAATTTAAATAGTTCAAATGTTAATTTAAATAGTTAAAACGTTCACGAGCAATATTTCACCTATGAAATAATATTAATTTATAGTATATAACTATTTTTTGAATTTCAGTATTTAAACAATTTATATGACTTTTCTTAACTATCCTCAATAACATGGATTACAACTATAATAATTGTAATATCCATTTAAAATCAAATAATTATTCTTTAAGTGTGTTTTGAAAATAATCTTTAAAAAAAAGGGGTATTTAAACATCCATTACAAACGTACAATATTTGCGTTGTGGTAAGACACTTCCCCTGGTTTCATGCCTGGTAATTTTTTAAGATTGGACCACATTGTGTAAACTACTTTGACTTCAGCTAATTTACATCCATGAATGCTGTTTGCCTTAACCAACTGACCTGCATCTTCCAACAACTTTTTAGGTATATCTTCTATTGTTTGACCCTGTAAATCATCAATAAATATAAGTGTCGTACTACTTGCGTATTTTTTCAAACTTGTAAACAACACATGAATATCTATTAATACGTTAATTTTACAGAACTAGACACATTCAACTCAAATAGTATTTGAAATAAAAAATTGTTTTTTTTTTTTTTGTAAACTTTTACAGTATAAAAATAATAATACTAATACTTAATTATTTTTAAACGTAATTGAAACAGTCTATTGTTTATTTTAAATACTTTTATATATTTGTACAGAAAAAGTTTATATAAGTGAATATACAACATTTAAATATCTATAATAAACACAAAAATTATACGTTAAATCCATTTTAGAATTTAATAATAATGCTATAAATAAATTATATTATTATATCTACAATAATATTATATTTTTTTATTTAAATTGGTTCCAATTGCTGATTTTTTTTTAAAAATTATAACGATTAGTTGTTTATTAAAAGTATAAATATATAAATAGTATCGGTTTATTATTTTTCCTGTTGCTTAAAAACTTGTCAAATAATATAACAATAAAATGTACATTGCTATATAACAGATTTGTTTCCATAGGTTTCTTAATTTAAAGCGTTAATCATAAAAATCTTTACTCAAACACAAAAAGTATCTGAAAAATTAACTAATATTCCACAAGTATCATTTAAAAATCCATGCGATTCTGAATGGATACACATGGATACTGAATTTTGCACAGAAACTTGTAATCTTAGAAAAGTTATGTTACAGCGTTAATTATTTTTTCAAACTTGTTTGATTTATTGAATTTGTAACAAAATAACATTAATCGTATACAAATAATACATACAAATATACAACACAAATAAATGTTATATAATATAAAACGAACGAAAGATTAAGCGAGGGATTATATCATTAATCATTGAGCAATGCCCAGCAAGACGGCTAATATTTGAAATTATACAATCGTTTAAACCAAACACTAGTATATAAAATATTAAAGTTAAATGTATTATATATTTAAAATAAGTCATTAAACGGGACACTGCACGTGTGTTATCCTTTCTAAATACTATTTATCGTTGTTTTATTTAATCTTAAATATTACGACGTAAGGTTGAATTAATTTCAAAACAATACAATAATAATAATAGCAATAATACCTCTTTTAATCTGAGATATACGTGTGCCGATGAAAGATTATCCACATGAAACCAGACGTCATCTGGTAACATGTTTTCAATGAGTTCATCATCTAAAACGAACAAAGGATTTTATTCGTCAAAATAAACTAAAATTGTTTAATAATTAATAATAAAAACAAAGTGATATAATTTTGAACGATAAAAAATCAAGTCCTAATCAAAACCAAGCGCTGGCTGTGGTGGGTCAATTAGAAGCACGAAAGTATGAAATAATACAACGGTGGCGGCTGTGGTACATAAACGATGAACAAACGCTCGTGCAGACGAAACGTTTAAATCAAAGCGATCGGACTATGTACTATGCGACGACCATTGTTCACATTGTTAACCAACTGAAATTTGTGTACAGGGGTAGTTCGTGCTAAACAACGGTCTCGGACGACGCATTACGTATATACGAACCACCGCCGAACAAAACGTACGAACATATCGACGATTCTTTTCCGTTATTCCCATTCCCCAACCACACCACCGCCATTAAGTTGAAATTAGACGTTTGAACGTCGGTTCGCTTACTTTCGTGACTGTCCACGCCTCTCAACAAAGTCACGGGAGGATCGACGGCTGAAACAAAAATGAAACGACATTCAGATCACGTTACTCGACAACGGCGTGCCGGGATATGTCACCTGAGCTGGTGTATTGCAACACCATTTCGACGACCGGTGCAAAACGCCGGAGGAAAATGGCGAACGCGAGTGTTGACGGCGGCGGCTGGTTAGGGACGTTGGACACGCGGACGAAAACACGTGGCGGACGCCGTGCCGTTGACGAGAAGAGAATGCGCGAAATCGGCGAGGCCGCCACAAACAATTTCCGTTTACGGTACGATAACGCGGAGCGACGTGATAAGCAACCGGCGGCGGCGAACGCGAAATCCGTACGACGGGTTCGAACTGGCGGGACGGGCGGCAATGGTCGGAGAGAAGATTGTCCCACCCACCGTCCGTCCGTAGCGACGTTCGAAAACCGCACGGACCGCCGCGACGCGTGCGCATGCCATCCGATCGCGGCGGACCGAAATCATTCGAACGTGTACGGACTGGTAATACGTCGACGGACGATAATACTTCGTCCTAGTTGAACGCGATTTTGGCGGCGAAATAGATTCGTATATTCGTAATAATAATAACAATTGTCACTCGCGTCCGAACGGATTTGTTTCCGACGTTGTTTACTGCAGTGTGTGTAGACACCGTAAGTAGTACGTATTAAAAACAAAAATGTAATATTTTTACGTATACGATATAATAAAAACGAATATACAATAACGTATTTCCAGCGATTTTTCTTTTTAATATAAAGTTGAGATTTTCCTAATGCCCAAACTACAACGATAACCGAATATAATAAATAGGATTTTTCGAAACGTCGGAATTATTCGGTACACGGATAAAATAATAAATTACGTTGACTCCGTAGACATACCGCAAAACACGATTAGTTATTGAAATTTCGAAAACTATATTTATATTACGCGGAATAAATTTGTTGAAATCACAATGGCCGTAGTTCTGATTATTATTTACTTATATAATTTATACGGTGTAATTTTATTAATCGGGATGTTAAAAATTAACCTAATAGTTGGTTTATAATTATATATAATATAATGTATTAGAAACGAGATTCTAATCGATTTAAATATTCCGTTAGGAAAATAAAATTATTTTAGGAATATTTTTCCGTATTTTTAAGAGCAACTTCTCAAAACAGTAAAAATCTATTTTTGTACTAAAAATTATCGATCGAATTTTAACGATATATGTGCGCAAATTAAAACCGAATTATCTTAATCGATTAGAAAAACGAAATTATTTTATAAATATTTTCCCGTTCTTTACGTTCAATTTTGTAAAACAATAGCGGTACTTTTTGTGCTAAAATTTATCGAAACATTTACTGTTAGTATGCCTACAACATTAGTATGACAAATAGCAAAGTGTGTGGTTCGTTCCTCGTTTGGAAATATAAATCAAATGCTAAAGAAACGCTAAACAAATTTCTTGGTCGAGTAATTTTTGTTGCGTAATAGGCGTTTGCTTAAAAGTTGGTGTTCGTAGACAACTACGTTTGCAAAAACTGAATACGCTTAAAAACATATTTTTAGTCAACTCGACACGTTTTTCTATATATATAAAATATTATTATACATTATTGTATTTAATTAGTTTATTCACTACTAGTTTCATTTACAAATCACTATCGGATATTAATTTGTAATAGAAAATATGCAAATAAAATTTACTCGTATAAATAATTTGTAATAAATATATATAATAAATAATACCTGATGATTTTTAGAAGAAAACTAGTAGTGAATAAACTGATTGAATAACACTATCTTAATTAATTTTTCTAATACTCATCAGCTCTAATTACAAATATATATGTATGTATTTTTTTTTATTCGTATACCAAATTTCTTGTTATTGTTATTATGAATATGTATTTATATTTTTAATATTGTCTTATTTTAAAAATTAAAAGGCGTGCCATTTAACGTAATCCGTACAAAAATATTATACGTAGTATTAATTTCTATAAATACAAATTACTTACTCGATACCCCATCAATTAACTATTACATTTGTATATGTATAGATTTTAAACGTGCCTAGATTAAAATCATCTCTACCTTTAAAATCAATATTACCATAACTAAAATGTATTCCGATAAATAAAACATTTTCAGCACACTCTTGGCTCAATAAATTTAAACGAGTTACAACACAAACAATTATTATGCGTTAGTATGGATGCATGACTTTAAACAATATAATAAAACGTAAAAATATCAATACAATAAAACATAACACTATTAATATAGCATTAATATTATTGTGAGCAATATATACTCAATTTTGAGCACATTAATGTATGTACGCGGTTTACATTTCTAAATGCACAGGCATATTCATAAATTAAATTGTTTTTATTATTATAAAATTAAATATTACAACTGATTTTTATATAATAAAATTTATTAAACATAACGAAAACTTGAGCAACCACATTACTAACCTTTAATGAATCGATATAAAAATTTAATTTAACGGCAATGATAATATTTGTGGTACAAAGTAACAATGTATTCAAGTCCATTAATAATCCTTAATCGGATTCAAGTAAATTATAGTTCCGGTGTATTTCAGCGACAGTTACTCCTTCCATAATGGCTAGTCTTCCCAATACAATTTGTGTGGCATCCTTAATGTCATTGTATTGATGTAAAGCCTTCATAATTTCGTCCTTTTTTTGTTTTTGTTTTTTCAAATTATCTAATTCTACATCTAGTGACTTTTCAAGTTCAAACAAATATTGGTCCTCCTATAAAATGACCACCAAAAAAGCCAACAAAACATTTCAATCAGTCGTTTATATAATGTTATACTATGTTACGTAACAAATCAAAAATTTTATTTTCCAAGCAACCCACTTATTATTACAAGTATTATAACGTGCCACCTATGGCTAGGAAATTATATTCATTAATCGTAGGTAGCGACTTAAACTCAATACGTTTTCAAAGCTAATACTAAATTGTTCAGTCAGTTTTGGTTCAGTCAGCAAAACGCGAACAATACACGCATTACAAACAAACAGTACCTTTTCAGTCAGATTGCCGTTTGTCGTTATGTCGTTCATGATTGTCTTATGCCGACGTTCCACTATCCGTCGATTTCAACTTTTCTATTGGCGTGTTCAACTTTGAAGCTATCGTCTGTTCGTACTGCAATCCGTATTCTTTCATGCCACGCTATTTAAGAAAAAAAAAATAGCGCTTGTGTAAATTTCTACGAAAATCGGTCGACAATTAAAAGGTAAGCGTTACTTTCACGCAGTCGGTGTACGTCTCAAAGATTCCCTGGCACTCGTTATTGTTGTAATGACCGTTCATATAATGTTTAGTGAACCAAACGTTGAAACACTGGTCGTACTGTTGTTTCAAATTGTTGCATTCAGGATGGAAACTGTTCAGTCGTTCGACGTTGGCCGTAGAAGTGCTAGAATTATTATCATCCATCTATTATGATAAAAACGATAACTAAACGTGAATTATTTTTATCCGACGTAAACAAATTAAAAGAACGACGGTATCGGCGACGATTGGAAAAATTCGCGAAACGACCGGCGAAAATAATGGGAGGGCCAGGCGATGACTATACATACAGGATAGTGGTGGCAGGGAGGGGTACCGATTTGCGCGTTTACAAATACGATTTAAAAACGAGTTCGAAACGCAAAACAACAACACCACGGAAAACTTACGAGCGAGAAAAATCTCGTCCATACTACTCGCCTGATACGGTTCGCGGCGGTTTTCGGTTCGATGCAAATGTTCGTCGTTCGCGGACGACGCGCGACTTACTGGCACCACTCGTTGCACGCCCCAAAGAGATGATATAACCGTCTCGTTTCGCCAAAACGCGCGACGGACGAATTTCGGACGAACCGATCGCTCGACACCACTTTCGTCGTAAAAATCGGTCCGGAAACGATCGTTATCATCCCGACCGGTGCGAGACACGAGAGATAACGCCACGAATACTCGCTAATCGCGACGGCCACGATAACGTCTACGGTGTGACAACGACGGCGTCTATGGAGGCGGTTTGATGACGACGACGACGACGACGGGCGTGAATGAAAGTCTATTTGTTGTTCGATGCGCATAGTCTGGAAATCGAGAAAGGCGCCTTTAATCCGCGCCTATATCGGCGTCTGAAAAGGAACGAGCGCCTTTACCACGACCGTGGCCGTAGGTTCGCGATTATTATTCCGACGGACGCCGACAAAAACAATAACGCGAAATCGCCGCGTGTCGGCCGGCGAACAATACCCGTGCGTAAAGGACGACAATAAATCGTGAAATATTTATTTTCGTTTCGAATACAGTTTACGTAAGAAAAAATCGGACACGAAAATTCGTACTTGCGGAACGGTCCGCGCGAACTTTTTCGAAGACCCTTCGCCGACAATACTGTTCCGGTCGATTAACAGATTTGTCTTCGTCGGACAAACTACGCTACGACGGTTCGTACGTTTTATTTGCGTCGAACGGGTGGCTGACAACTTCGCGATATTACGTCGGTTATTATTTCCCCTCGAAATTCGTCGAAAAATAATTTACACTGACACGTTCGTGACGAACAAACTCACCCACACGGGTATAATTTTTAATTAATAAGTTCGCGTTCGCGTATCACAATACACCCCTTTCTCACCTTTACCTTATTATGTTATGCGTCCCTTACTCTCGCCGTTTCTATCTCTTCTCTGCTTAAAACGTACCCTAACCATCTCAATCTATTCACTCGGCTATCCACTCCGATACACTAATTTCGTACGTCACTCGGTGGCTATTTTTTTATTTATTATTACGTTCTCGTATCCGTGTAACGTTTGAAATGTATTCGAAATATAAAACGTAAACCAAGTTGCTTGGCCGTATTTGTAACGCGCTCGAACCGTAATTATCATTTTGGTCCAATTACGCTACGAACCGAGTGACGCCGTGTATTTTTATATACTCGCGCGGCTTTCGGTGATCAGATATTCGTAAATTAGGCAATTAATTTGCGCCGCGCGAGTTTATGGCGTTCGTTCGTTTTCGATACGTGCGTATATGTTCGAAGCTATCGATTCCGTTTTGAATCAAAGTAAAAACGTCGATAATTATACGCCGACTTTCGGTTCTAGCTTAAATATACGTACATACGGTGTGAATAAATAATACGGACGAAGGAGGCTAAGAAACGTTTAACTTTCGTATTATGCTCGGTTTTTCTTTTTACGAATTATCGAATACCATACGACCATACGGTAAATATATAAATACACACACATATATTGTTACGTACACCGACGAACGGGCCTCGTAATATTTAGTCGAACGCCGATACGAATTACGGCGTTTTTCGTCGCTTTATTCAATTTTAAATATATTTATTTATTACCGCGACGAACGTATTATTGTACCGAGCGCGTAAACCGAAACGCGTTTTACGCGACCGACGACGGCATTTCGGAGTCCCGCCCCGTACAATAATAATAGTAATATAACGGGCGGCTCTAACGGCGTCACACTGGCTCGTACGCGTTTTTTTTTCGGTTTCGTTTCCCAAAGATAACGCGTTTATTATTTGTGTCTAATCTCGGGACGACCGAGCCGCGCGCCATATTTTCTCCGCCGTCGCGACCGCACCCCAGCCCGCGCCGCTCGTCGTCACCGACGAAAACCAGACAAAGGCGATCGCCGATGCTCCCTCTCACCCCCGCCACCGGAGACACCGTCATTAGACGTCCCTCGTCTCGGTACAATTTTTCACTTCGCGTCACGGCAACATTTGCTGACGACCATCGTCGTCCGTCCACCAAAGGTACGCGGCATAACAATTTTATATATATATATATATATATGTGTGTGTGTGTGTGTGTGTAAGTACATTACGTTCGAATCGTTTCTCGCATCGGAAACTAGCGCAATTTTTCGTCAAAAGTCAGGTACAGCAATTGATATATCGGACTTACTTTTTGGCGTATCTGCGGCGTCGTTATTGTTCAACGTGTACGTATTTACGACGACTTTCGGATAGAATTGTATCTGGTCCGTTCGCGGGCACCGTGTTAACCGTTTTGTGACATTTTAGGCGAAACCTAACAATTTTTTTTTAATAGTACGTTATTTCCGATCAGTACCACCCCTCCCCCACCAATTCGTCGTTATTCGCCAAGTTTTCGGTAACGACGTACTATTTTGTAAAATTCACGCGTAAGGCGAACCCAAATTGAGACCGCGAAATTTTTGAGACGTGTCGCGAATAGTGTAAAACAACAGCACCTAAATACGTTAATCGTATCCGAGTATGACCTGTAGGTTTCCGAATAAATGATCGAACACGAATTTTTTCTCGGCGTCACTTTCTGCGTACGGTGCGCAAATGCACGATATATGTTAAAATCGTTCGTTAATCGAATATAATTCGTGCCTAGTAAGTCTCGTTTTGACGTTTCATTTTTTCTTCGCCGAAAATTATAATTACACGCGCGTTTAAATAACGACCGATTAATTGTTGTTTTTAGTCGAAGACTTCGAAAATTTATCGGATTTGAACAGCGCGCGGGTTATTCAGTTATCGGGTTTGTTTTTTATCTTATCCTACTGCTGCCCAATCGTTCCTATATTTATGATCGCGCGACTGCTGTAATACGATATAGTGTGGTGTGACTTACCAGTTTTTCGTCGTGCCTCTGGTTATTCAATTCGCTTCCAAAACTCAAAGTTTGTTGTTCGTTATTTTATCAAACAGGGTGAGTATCGAATTCGTTTCTTTTTACATTAGGAATTCGAATTAAACGTTTTATTTTACGTACACGTTTATAATTCGTAGTGCTGCTTTAACGTTTCATTTCGTCTATACGAAGACGTATACACTCGTGTTTTTTTTTTTAAGAAATACTTTTTATTTGCGTTTCGTACAGTTTCTCTATCGGTTTCACACGCGGTTTGTTCGACTACTCTCGCGTCCATCGCGTTTTTGTTTTTATTCCGAGTACCGCCGTTGTATTTGATTACGTTATAGATTTCGCCATGATCGTCAGACGAAATTATGAATACGTATAAATGACCTTAGACATTTCATATCGGTCGAGTAACATATTAAAACGTTATTTTAAATCGCGAACAGCGTCTATAATTTTTTCCAATTTTTTCGACCATAGTGTACAAGTATTTTAAAAATTCGTTCGAGTATTTTAAATTATCGCATATATAAAATAAGCGAACGAGGGGTTCCAATTTACGAATATAAATATATTATAAAATAGTTTACGTAGTTTTTAAAATTTCTATGCAATTTGCTTATTTAAAAAAAAAAATATAGTTTCGTGTACAATTTACGAACAAACGTTATTTTAAGCTTAATTAATCGCGCAATGAGACAATTAAAAATGTAATTATTCTATACGCGTTTCGGTATAAATATCATAAATCGCCTTTGTAAAATCCGTTTATTATTCGTCGCGATATATTTTAAACGCGCCGTAACCAGAAAATATTTTCCATTTTGAGTACTTTCGACGTTTGATCGACTTAGTTTCAATGTTTGGAAAGTTCTTTTTAAAAACAAACGCAATTCGCGTTCCAATTCGTATTCGAGAATATCGGCCACGTCGCGAGATTTGTCCGAAACGTTTGTAAAATTGTGGCGAATCCGCGGAGTGCCGGATAAAGTTCTTTATTCGTTTCGAAACCTTCCGTTAAGAAAACCGCGATCGGAATAAATCCCTCGTCGCGTTCGTTTTTTCCATTCGACAATTATGGTCAAACGCGTGTAGCGAACGTTTTTTTGTTTGTTTTACCAATTTCCGTTGTCAATTATTGACAGAGAATCGACAAGAGCAAAACGTTCCGCTCGATCCCTCCTCTCCTCCCCGGTGACACATACGGAGTGGGCGGCCAGTACACCGCTTTCGTTTTCCTTATCAGCACGCGCGCTAAATAATGTTTTTATCACGTTTGTCGTGGTAATCGTTTTACCGCGCCAAACGGCGGCCACTATCACTATACGCAAACAGTTGTGTTGTTCGACAATAATAATAGTCGTCGTGGTCATTACGATAGTTTCTTTTACGGAAAGGTTCGCCGTCGTTGTCCGTCGTTTTTTATACGTACCGACGATACGAACTACGACGGTGTCGTTATTTTTGGCGATTGTTGTTTTGAACGCCTCAAACGTCGGACCCAAAACGAAACGGAAAAAAGAACTATGACAGCGTCTTTTTTTCTCGTCGTTCGTTTTCCTCGACGCGTCCGAATTGACGGACGTGTTTCACTCGCGAAAGTACTTGATTGAGAGATAGAGTGCCGTTGATTCGCGATCGCTGGTGCGCGTGTGTTTTTAGTGATCGACGAGGGACATTTTCGTCGACACCACTGTCCCGAGTTGTCGTCCTCGACGAATTACTACTACAACGCCGCGCCCGCGCTGTATCGTTTGTGCGCGTTTTTTTCGCGTTTGGGTCGGGTCGATATATACGCGTACGTCGTGAACGAGAGGAGACACGAGAGATATCGCCGGACGGATATTTTTCGTAGTTGTATTCGGAAAGGTAAATAATTTAATCGTCGTCGATGTTCGATTTTCGTTTGACCAAAAAGTAACGAAAAATTATAGAGCGTGTATGTACTAGACCCATAGTCGTGAGAATTACTAACAAACGTACATTAAGTGCAGAATATTTGAAGCGAAACATTTAATTGGTTACTTGAAATTTCCGTAAAGTTTTTTAGATAAATATTTGTTTGATTACAACACTGACTTAGTCAGAAAGAATCTTAAAATACACGAATATACACAAACTTCGAGGTAAATTCAAACTATATATTCCATCGACGTTTGATTTATAAAATGTATTACACTAACGATAAGGACATTTAAAAATTATCGTGGAATTTAAACTTTCTTGTTCGCTTTAAATTAGTACCAAATTGGTCGGTGATTGAGTGAATCTTGAAGAGTTACTCATAATAAGGTTGATTATCTACAAAAGGTTTAAAATGTCATTGTAGATTAATAATTTTACAAAACTCAGTTAAATTATAATATAATATAATATATATATATATATAATTAAAAAATATATATAATAGTATAATAATATAATATATATTTATAATAAATAAAGCCAATGAGTATGTATACAAGACAAAAATAATATAATTGTATTACAATTGTTTATTTACTACTACCAGTATTGACCAAAAGTTATCGGTTGGATATTAATTCAAATAGAAAAATAAATTACAACAAACGTAAACAATAACAACTATGACTATTACATAAAAACGCATAGTTTCTACCTACAATAATAAATTATGTATATATGGCCATAATTTTAAAAATAGGAATTTATGTTTATGGTTATTTATGATATTTGAATTTAATGAAAGAAAATGTTGAATTATACAAAAAATGTATTTTGTATATATGTAATTCATAACAAAATTATCATCTTTAGTAAATTAATGAAAAGATAACTTGGTTATTGACATACATTTATACGGAGTATGATATATTTTTTGTAAAATACAGTGTTTTGTGTCATTAAATGGATATCTATGGTATTAATATTATTTAACATATCAATACTATATATTTTAAAACTCTATATATTTAAAATTGTAATCAATTTATTATTTTTAAATTTGTATATAAATATGTAATAGTTTTTCGAAATTAAATTTATATAAATATTGCTCCGTATGTTTAAAATGTTCATGTCATAACCTATCTTTAAAAGTATATGTGCTATTGTAGAATTGTACAAGTATGTTTTTTAAAAAAAA
>JAIPRN010001925.1:0-37319 GCA_025469175.1 Geopemphigus sp. TES_GeoC_2020 | reverse complement strand
GATGGCGACTCACTGGTCCGAAGTACTGCCTTCAGGCTTTCCGGGCCAGTGAGGGTATTGCCGACAACGTGTAAAAAAAAAAAAAACGGTTTCTGGCTGCAGCATACGTCGCGCGCCCGGATAACGCGTATTAGTTACAATCCAACCCCCTTTCTAATAAACCGACTATTGTCGCGCCGGCGTGGCCATTATTAATTTCGTTAAAATAACGCGCCGCGATACGAAATTGACGTATTTAGTTGAGCGTGACGATATCTCGTTATAATATACGGCAGTTTGTCCGCGAAAAATATTAATAATAATACGTCACGGGCGCGGCTGCGTGTGCAATACGCCTCGACGACGTTTTCCTGTATTATCGTTTCGGAAATAATTTCAACGTTTTACGCGTTCACCATTTTTGACAAGGCCGGGCGGAGAGCGAAGCTAATTTTTCGACTCGACGGGCCGTCGACCACGAAAAATTTCGTTAAAAAATTACTTTTACGGTTATTGCGTTTTAACTCGAAAAGTTAAAACGGTTAATTTTCTTTTTTCGCGCGAGACCGGAACAAAAAAACGGCGACTTTTCGGTTCGGTTTTCGAAGCTAATATCGCCTAATTAGCAACGACGACGACGACGACGACGACGACGACAACGACGACGACGACGACGACAACGACGACGACGACGACGACGACGAAATAACGTGATGTAAGACGTTCCCCCTTCCGACGTCTTACGTATTACGTCAACAGTGACGGACGTTTTCAATAATACGTTGTAGAATTTTGACGTTATCGGTGTTGTTGGCTAACACGCGTCCGGTCGTGATTTCTAAGAGTTACTGAAGTTGTTATATTTATTTTTATTCGATGTATTTACGTTCGTTGTGTCAATATGCGTCGTGTTTGGTACACGCGAAACGTTCGTAACGAAATGAAATGCGCCCGTCGTACACGACGCTCGTTTCGAGTTTTTCACGTGCAAATTGTATTAGCGGCGACGTCAAGGTTGTCTCGAGCGAATTGCCGCGTTATATCGTAATACGGCTCAAGTAAATAAGATATCGTTAAGTTTTCGTTTCGAAAACCTTTTGTAATTAACGTTACGAAATGACGAACGCTGAAAACGCGTACTCGTAATGGAAATGACAATACCGAGGAACAATACGATGTTCGACTCGATTATACTTAAAAAAGGAAGCGCTCTCGATGACCCGAAGAGCCTTATCGTTGTAATTACGTAACGCGTAACAATCGCGGGCACTCACGTCCGGTCTGTCTAGCTAACGTGCGACGAGGTCCGAAATCGTTTTGGACGCGTCGTTTATTCTAAAGCGAACGTTTTCTTTTTTTTTTTTGGTTTTTCGAAAAGTGATGCGTACGTCTGTCGGCGAGCGCTCTATACGGCCGCAGCGACGCGTGTTCTGTAAAACTTGCGAAAACGTACGAAAATAATCGCTATCCAATATACGCGCGTTACGATCTACTAATAATAGTAATGAATCGTCGTGGTTTTCCGAAAAATTCGAATTTAACGGTTAAGTTCCTCGGACTAGAATTCGCCTTAAATTCGCGACGATCGAAACGTTTCGTCGTTTTTTCGATCGAAAAAGTGTCGATTTTTTCTTATGGTCGACAAAACGTTTCTGAACGAATTGCGTCCCGCGACGGAAAGCTGAACGATAATAGGTCGCGCGCCACTTTTTTTTTTTTTTTTGTTTGTCGTACGTTCGTAAACGGTCCGAAAATATTTACGAACATATAACGTTACTACCGCGCGTACTATATAATAAATAGTCGCACCGCTACCGGCGACTACTCTGGGTGTTGTTGTTACCGATATCTATCAAGATTCGACCTCGTTCGTGGCATATATTATTGGAAAGACCTTACGCACACGCCCACAAATCTCTACGAAGGCGATCATCTGGCGAAACAAAATACGCAAAATCGGTCCGACCGGTTCCACAGAGGTATCGATCGTACGGCAAATGTATTACAACCGACGTATAAAATATTCGTTTATCACAAAACGGGGCTCGGATTTTTAACAACGCGTTTATAAATATTTCGGAGGGACTTTTTGCCTTTCTAACCAATTTCCGCGAGTACGAAGGAAACAATATTTGATCTACCGTCGTTGTACGAAATTGTAAAAATATTCGAAAACGTTCGGTAAATTCGGTTATTTCGGGCGCGTTTTGCCGACGTTTTTTGGGTAATACACGGCGACGCTTCGTTCGGTTTCTAATCCCGAGCCCTCTAATTACGACTCGAACGTTCTATTCGGTTTTCGACGACCAACGTTAACCATCCAATAGGGTAATTCCGCGACGGACGAGGTGTAGTCGAAATTGGTATATCGGACTCTGCTATAGGGGAGGTAGTGGTGACCGCGTGTTTGAAAGAAGTCGTTGTCCGGTAGCCTTTCGGGTATATGGCACGACGTGGCTTAGAGGGATTGTGGTCGGAAAAGGTGGCGATGATTTGACTCGTGTCCGCGCCGCTCCTCGATATGAGCTCTACAATCCGTGAAACCCAAAAACCGACGGTGTCGCGTGGCAATTTAACCGAATTTTCACGGGAACGAAACGCACTTCACGCCGTTACCGCCGCCATTTGTCGGCGCGAAAATAGACGCGACGCACGCGTAATTATCGCTCGTGGAACCGTACGTTCCGGACGGAACCGCGCGCGCGTAAATACGAACACGTGACCCGGCGATAACGTAATCTCCGGTAATATTGCTTCAAAGCTAATCGGAAAAATGCCGAAAAACATAAGCGTTCCGCGTGATTCCGTTATTATTGTTGTTGCCCCGTTTATGTATTACGTTCTAAGGCTATTGCGTCGTACGATTTATGCACACGGACGCCGACGAAACAACGAGAGCGAGATCTGCGCCGCGGCGGCCTATACGATCACGTGCGTTGCGCTCCGCGTACTTACGATAATGGAAACGTGCGTGTGTGTCGACGGCTAACGTTATCGACGGGCGGAATGAACGGAGGCAGGTAAATTTGCGCCGCTTAAGGGTGCGTGGCGTTTCATTATACGTTACGCCGCGAAACGCGATTAATTTAATCGCGTAGAGAGAACGGCGTGATTTTTTACACGGCTTTCTACTCGGTAAACGTGTGTGTGTGTGCGTGGGCGCGTGCACGATCGAAGATTTCGAGAACGTTTCGAAATTTCGATTCTAAGAAAAACGACGCGCGCTTGAATATGTATTACGTCGTAACGAGGTTATCGTCTATTTTTCGGTGCGTTGTTTACACACGCATTCGGTGACTGTTCAAACGGAGAACTACTCGGATCGACCAGTCGGATTTTATAAAATATCGCGGTCGCGACCGATTATAAATCCCGGCGAGTGGCCGTTGGTAATAAACGGGTAAAACCGTTCCCGGGATGGGACGGATCACTGTGACATTGAGTAAAAGAAAATCGTCGATTTATTACCGTTATTCGCTCACCTCCCCGACGGGGACTCGTTGGATCGATCGTAAATAACGCGTAATTCTCGAACAATTACGTCGGCGATAGAAACTGATCTTGGCCGCCCCGGGCCGGATACGTTAAATAGAGACAGTTTACGACGATCGCGCGCCTCCATCATTCTCGTCCGGCATACTTTTTTGTGAACGCCATCGTTTCGACGTTATAAACGTAATCAAATTTCGATTTTCGAAATTTATAAAAAGATAGTAATTATCGTCGTAAGTCTTCTAATATAATACGAATAATTTTTTTCGTTTAATCGCGTTAGAGAGACTAGTAGGTGTGTGTGTAATGACGTTTCTTTTTGGCGTATTTTCAAAAGGAAAGAGGGGTTACGTAAATACGATCATTGAACGCTAAAATTACGGCGAATCCGTACGATTGTAATAACTTTTTGAACGTTGGACAAACAGCAATAATTTGAACGCGTTTTACGTAAATAACGCGAGTAGCGCGAACGTGTAGCGGAATAAGTAATCCGTAGTCGATCCGTAATACAAAACTCGGGGGTCTTCGGGATACATATATTTTTGAACGTAGGTCTGTAAATACGTGTGTTATTAGTTTGAAAAACAAGTTTTAAAGACGACGGTATTATTAAAACTGAAAAAGTTACGACGAGATAATTCAGGCGCTCCATCCGAAATTTTTTCTCTCGAGTATATCGATGGTGTATGAAATTCAAATTCGATTATTATCGTTGTAAAAACGTCCAAATGTTCAACGTTTCACCCGCTACGCGTTTATTACGTATACGTTGGAAATTACATAACGGCGGCGATTGCCGGGTTTTATTTCGGATTTCTCGCGTAAAGACCGTAATTCGAAAATAATTCGTTAAATCTCGGTTTTTTTTATAGCCCGCGAATTGGGGAGGTTTATACGTCCTATATTCATTGTCGATTGTCAACCGGTTTCTGATTTTCAACACATCGGGGGTAATCGCGATCGTTTTCTTTGGTATTTTTTTGTTCCGGACACCCCCTTCCCCGGTTCCATTGATCAAAAAGGATATCGGTCGCGCCTTAGGAACGCGTCGGAGGGCGAAGAAGAGGCGGTTAATGGAAATTACGAAAATTGTTCCCCTCGTCAACCCGCCGGTTATGTGACGACGACGATAGTAACGAACGCGCGGCCTAGAAAATCAGCTGATTTCGCGGAGCCCCCTCCCCCCCGAGTATTATCAATACGATAACGGGATAAAAGTAGAAACGGGTAGTGTATCGAAAAATCGACCCGGGGCCGACCGTTCGGGCACCGTTAATCGAAAATCCGTTGAAAGTCGAAATCGCGCGCGCATATGCTAATAACCGTTGTTCAACGTTAGTTTCGTCCCACGGTCATGACGGGGCCATCGTCCGCGTTGTCGCCACGTCATCGTCGCGGTACGACCGTTACCGTTGGACTCGGTCCGCCGTACGGGACGCGCTTACCACAACGTCCGCCGCCGGCGTAAATTAAACAACACGCGTTCGGCGTTCGTCGACGGCGCCGCCGCCGCCGTGAACGACCACCGTGTTGTCGTCGATTGACGTACGCGCGGCCGACAATAAAAAAAAAAAACAACGGAACGATACGACGGCGCGCGCGATAAACGACGCCTGCCGGTTTGGTTCGTGTTCGACGCGTGGTTCGATTCCGTTCGCCGACCGCGCGCAACCGGTCTCGTCCTCCCCCCCCTACACACTCGACTGGGTCCCCACTACACTCAACCCGTCACCGTCGACGGTAGCGCATAAATATTGTGGCTCGTCCGGTCGTCCGACCAGAGCAGTGCCGTCAGCCGCCGCTGCGATTGCCGTACGTGTCGACGTTTCTCCCGAGTGCGACAAGTATTCATCGAGTGTTGGGTTCCCGTTGTATGGGTAAGTTCGCGCGTTGCTAAAAGAAGCGCGCGTTCGCCCGCAACCTCGGCGGTCCGGGATCAGTCGGTCCTTCCGGGTTTAAGGGGCGCGTCGGGAGGCGAATAAACTACGCGCCGGATTCACAACAATCGGATCCGTACGGGTTTTCCCGAACGAAAGTAGCCCCCTCCCCCATCTGCTAGGAACTCGTCGCCTTTCTTCTTTTCATTCTTCCGTACGAGATCGTCGTCGTCACCCGCGGTAATTGTTTTCCGGTTGTTCGCGGTTTCCTTATCAGTCGCGCTTATCACACGGAAAACAGACACGTCGTCGCCGAGCTCTCTAGGAGCCCCGATCGGCGTTACTTTGCGACGTACTGCGCACTTGCCGCGCGTATCCGGACGACGACGTCGTACATAGTACCCGCGGAACACGGACGTCAGTGCTGCGTTACGTGCTGCCGTGTCCAGGTCGAGTAGTGTCGCGCCAAAAAGTGGAACGGGGGCAAAAATACTATTCGTTTTCCGCGCCACGACGACGACGGGATCTCGGCTGTTCGTCCACGACCACACTGCCGCTAATTGTACGCGCGCGCGCGCACGTAACCGCCGGACACGTTCTTCTCGCCGACGAGGTGTACAATTGACGACAGGACGATCGTCGTCAACAGCTCGTTTCGAAACGAATCGATTATCGTCGCCGTCGTCTCGTTTTTCCATTGATGAAATCATGTTTTTTCTCGGACACGACCGCCGCCGTCCGCGAAGGTAAAACCGATTCCGTCTCGTTCGCCATCGTCGACGGGTTTTTCGTTTCGCGAATTACGTCACCGCGGACTATATTCCGCACCTCCCCCGCGCCCATTTCCGCCGCCTAGGTTACGGTCGGGGAAACGGAGTAAATATCGTTTTTCGGTGGGACGGAGAAAAATTAACGACCCGACCGATTCGAACGTGTACGCTTTTTTCGCGCCGTATTTACCACGACGTCGTGGAAAACGTCGCTCCGTATTTTTTCGACAAGGTTGTCGCGCGTTAACCAATCGATGACGTGTACCGTTCGTCATTACGCAACGGTATAATCAATAAATGACGCGCGCGTAAGTTCCGCGGACGCGCGTCATCGTCGTAGTAAGCCCCGTTCACGGAGGCTTACTTTGTTCGTCTCAAAAGCGATTTTCGACGTCCATTCCCGCCAGTCCGATACGTAACAATAATAATCGTAACGGTAACAATATCCGTTACGGGATATCGTATTCGGGCACGCTTACGTACATAGATATTTCCATCGTCCGACGAATCGCTGCGCGCGCCAACGTTATTAATAGATTTATTTTCGTACAAACGACGGGTGGCGGGTGAGACGGACTCGTGGGCGGCGCGTTTTATCGGAGGGGTATTTTGTGGTTATTCTTTTAGTGCGTATCGAATCGATCGATCGAAATCGTGCAGGTAACGGCATATAATCGTCGGAAGGGGACCCCCGGTCACCTTCCCCCCACTCACCAAGTGACGCGTATAACGCGGTTTTCGTATTTGTATTAATAACGAAATCCGAACGTCTATATTCTTTTGGCGTGCACATACCTATATTTAGAACGGGGCGAGCGCGCCACCACCATTGTTCTCGGTGTTATCCACCCAACCTGACCGTCCGCCACGAACGTACACAAAACTCCGTTGTCCGTAGTGCGTGACAATCGACGTCGTGGAAATGCCGCCGACACGTCGGTCAATAAAATTAACGTACGTGCTACGGCGAACCGTTGTTCGCTGGTAGAGAGAGGCGGATTATCGATTGGGTATTTCGTTACGACCGACGTGTCCTCGTAGGGAAATTCGGTGATAACTCGAACCGAGGAGTGCCTTCTATCGTTTGTTTCGCCGTCGACGGTATTAAAAAACTGACGGCTTCTAATTTTCCTACCGATATTTTTCGAAAATGGACGTAACGTCCATTTACCACGGGATACGACAACTCCTCTTCTACTTATAAAATTCCAGTAAACTACCGTTCGAAAAATTGCCGAACGTGTGTATGTAGTAGTAGTTATTGTTACGCGCGATACGAAGAATACGTAGTTACGCGTTAATAATAATATTGTGTTCGAAGAGCGTGAGAAAAAATTACTAGAAGTAGATGGGCCTGTTGGAGCTGCTGCAGACAGCTGCTACAGGGATGAATCCAGCTACATACCAACGGTTGGTCGATGGGGAAACGAGTGGCCGAGTTGACTCGAAGTCCGGCCCACACCCGACAACCGCAACAACGACGACTATGCGTTTTGGCTGAACCATGGCCAAAAGGCGGATTGGCCAATTGGTCAGCCAGTGCCTTTGCCGAAATGGGGTAGCTCAAGGCCACCCCTCGTGGTCAGCTCGATCGAGGAATACGAGCAGCTGACCAAACAATTTGAAAATGAAGTACAAACCTTGCTTCAGGCGTACAATTACGATTCAGTGACTAATTTCATCAAGTGAGAGCCGTACAATTATTATGATAATAATGACTTCGTCGATTGTCGTGTCATTGTTTTGCGTTTGTTTTAGATTTTATAATGAATTCAAAATTGGAAAATGTAAAACGTTGGAGAACTTCTTTAGGGAATATAAACCACCACTAACCAAAGATGCGAATACTTGTGTCGGACTTGGCCTGCTACTTATTGGAAAATTGGCGACGTTGGAGGAAAGATTTCCTGGTGTTAAGAACAGTCTGTATATGGTGTCGTGTGAGGAATCGATAGAAGTACGTATAATTTTTATTTCATCACACACCATAGTTGAACGATGAAGACAAACCGTTACTTAAATAAAATAATTTTCATAGAGTCACGAGGGATACATAAGCAACGATTATCCAGACCCGTGGGTAAGCGATAAAGAACATGTCATGGTCGCTATGCAAATTGAAATTGATGGACGCGCCGGTGTGGTTTTATTGGATCCGGGTTATCAAATTGGCCAGGTTATAACCGTAATGATTGATCAACAATATCCGCATACCGGTAATTATATATTTTTATTATTTCGAAATTGCTTTGCCAATTTTTAAACCTACATGATTTGTTCATCTAGGTCGTTTTAGGCCATCGTCATGTCCACAAAAAGAGTACTGTTATCAAATGATGGTCGGCGAAAAATATGTGCAGTGGTCCGTATGGAACGGATCTTTAAAACCCGAAACTAACTTAGTGTATATAGGCGCATCTTATCATTCACCAGTGTGCGTGACTGAACGTAGGAATTTAGTTTACAACTTTCGAAGCTTATTGGCCACTGACAATAAAGGCCATTTATTGGCAGGCGTCTATTTCAAGGCTGCACTACAATCGACATTCACGTTGTTTTGTGACGACGACCAAGACGTAACTGTTAAACTCCGTACTAAAGTTCCATCAGTCAAGTTTATCACGCTAAATGTAAGTAACAAATTTTACTATCGTCGAATAAGTTTTGGCTGCCCTTCTTTCGTAGTGGTGACGATTTTTTCAGAACTAACTTCCTTCTTTTAGGACATCGATATTGATTTGGATAAGATATTGGATATATGTAGCAAACATCTCAAAACGACCAAGACTCACTTCTGCAACACACTATCAGCACTCGCAAAGATATTAGAAGACCGTGAATTCCTCGAACAAATGTGCAAAATTAATGATGACATTTATCAACTGGGAGTTGACGAAAATAATAATAACGAAGGAGTTAATAACTATAATTTATCCGGTTAATTTCACATTCGTATTTTCATTTATTTAATCGGCATTATTCTACCCGTAATATTTATGTATTTTATTACTTTATTTTATCGTGTATACTTATTTATTCTTATGATTTTTTCTCGAGATTTGGATAAACGAATAATTTTCTATTTTTAAACATCAACTCTTTTTATTATGTATTCTTTATATTATTTTCTTAGTCGATACAACTTTTATAGACACTATACTCCAATTATTATATCTTGCGTATTATTTATTATTATTTTATTGTTGTTATTATTATAGTTAATATACACAGAGACAAGAAAAAAATAATTTCGACTTAAAAAAAATAATTTTTAAATTTTTTTCGAACAAATCATTGTTTTTATTGCATATTAATAATAATCATCCAAACACGTCGAAAGCAAACGTACACATAACTAAAAAAAAATGATCGACGAGCGTAACTAGTTCTAAAAATAAAATGTATCTGGAAACAAATCTTTATTTTGGTCCATTGAAGGGTATGACCATCTTGGATGTCTATATTTAATCTAGTTATTTTTAATACGTAAAATACAAATTAATATAAATATCATAGACGGGTGCTTAAATACCCATAAACTAAAGATGCTTAAAATACAATTAATAATACTCGAAACACTTACTATTTAAAGTCACACTTTCCTTAATATTATTTACTTAATAAAAGAACGCGGTTATTAAACCATTAATTATTGTGAACGTAATATTATAAACGTGTGTATATAATCGCCTAAATAAAACGAAGAAATTTATTTAATCAAAAAATTAAAATAACGACTTAAGCGTCGTTCGCAGGATATTGTTGGATCTTTTTGGGTGTGCGTTGTTTCGCCAAACGTTTTCTTCCTTGATCAGCAGGTTGGTGCTGCGGTTGTTGCGGACTACCACTGTCTATGGCCAACATGTCGCTTGAAAAAAAAAATTTATTACCATCAAAATTATCGAAATAACAACAATCTCCATTCAATTTAATGGAGACTATTCGTCATAGGAAAATAAAATTGGGCAAAATTTATATCGCGAACGTTATTTTTACATTACATTATTGAGTAGTGTTTTCACATTGGTCTATTCTTCAACGTTTTAAAATGAAAAATGTCTACGTTTTTTTATAGTATGTTAAATTTGTTCAAACAAAATTGGAGAAAAATGATGAACCACACACTGACAATGTTCTTGGTTATAAATTGAATAACGCGCATTTAACAACTAAATTGACGCAAACATCATGATTTCAGTTTAGTATTGTGTAATTTTGGTTTACTATCGCACGTAAGTTAAACAGACGAGAGAAGTAAATAAAATTTAATAGAACACAAACATTTCATCTACAATTTAGTATGGTAAAAAAACTAAAAATTCCAATACAAACGTTTTGTATCTAACAAGTAACAACTTTGAACAAATATATAAAATAACCTACTAGCTAGGCTTCACACCCACCCACCGTTCACACACACACACTTAATAAACTAAAAAAATTGACTGAAGTTCGCAAACATTTTCATATATAAACACGTCGATGACATTGCTTACATACAGTGTAAGTAGCAATTGTTATTTAGTAAATGCTGATACATCATTTTTAAAATAAAAGGCGCAAGTGATATTTCGTTGAGCATTATTGTTAATAAAACCGTGGTTTTAATTCAAATCGACGTAGGGTTTGGTTTTAGCAAAAATTATTATGCTATGTATCAATTATATGCAAAGACATTTGACATTAAAACATTGGACCAATTGTGACCTATTTTTTCTTTTAAAGAAAATCATTATCTACAAAATACCATCAACGGTCAAGTACATGATTTACCAAGAAGTTATTGGATTAATTTATATCGAATGTCTATGCAGTAATAAACATTACTTATAAATATGTATACATTATAGATTATGATTAGAAATTTCACCACAGTTTAGACTTCAGATAAATAACAAATAATACTTCAAATGAAAGTAAAATTACTGAAATTTACGTGTAATCCTAGCTGTTAATTTAATATGTGTTGTTTTCTAGAGTAGATAATTCCGTTATTATCGTATGGTAAATAATTTCTTCGAAAAAAAATTGAGTGTCTAATGATTGTCCAATGTTAACATTAGGACATTACTAATATCGAAGAAGTAATAAATAACAATATGCATGCCAAACTAAAATTCTTTTGAAAAATTTAACTCACCTGATATATGGTTTATAAGTATTTTAGTGGGTATTTGAATAAATTGGTTGATTGATTGATAAATCGGATAGTATTTATTTTTAAAATATAAACAATACATTGCTATATTATATGAAATTTGATAACAGATTATTGTACTATTTTTCTAATTTCAATAAGCCTAAAGTTAAGAAAAACTTTATTTTACATATTCATAAAGTTAGTGGAACAAGTATCTTTTAGTTTAAAAAATAATTGACACAAATTTATAAAACGAAAATTTTTAAAAATTTGTAAAATACCATTTTAGACAATTAAAACGATAATCTTTCTAGTGAGGTATGACACATCAGTTGATATTAGTAATATTAGTTAAATATCAGAAACATCAATTTTATATTATGATTTGGTTAGACTAAGACAAATTGCAGTCATATATTTTGTTACTTATTATTTATCGATAAATAAAATTTCTATTGACCTAATCGTAATATTTATCCATCAATTACTAAGAATAACAATAAATTAGAAATTATTAAATATACCTGTTACGTGATGTCGATGAAGGTAATGCCTTGAGGTGTTTTTTAGAAGGTATTGAAGAATTTTGAGCTCTAATAAAACATGAAATTAATAAATAATAACAAAAAAAAAACCATGTCACCAAAAATGTGTACAAACTTAAAATGAAATAAAAAAATTATAGAAATTATTTTAAAAATATATTTAAAGATTAAAAGCAAAATGCAATTGTTGAAATGTGTAAAATGCAATTGACTAATAATTATAACAAATAAATTGAACTGAAAGGATTTAGAAATTTTTAATTCCATAATTAGTTCAATTAATTTGATTATAATATCTAATTATGTCACAAATAATTTTGTTAATTACTATAACAAATATACACATTTAACGATTATACTATTATATATGACCTAATAACCATATAACTTTGGTGGTGGAACTTAAAATGTATATATTGTAGTTACTTGAATTCAAGTTTAATTTAAAAAACGTTACATTAACACATCTGATTGTTTTAGATATTTAACGAATTATTCATCACGTATTATTGTAAAAATGTTCTCATCTTATAATAAAAAAAAATATACTTAATAGTATTTTAGAAGAAAACATATTTTAAATGTGCTTATTATTTTCTTATATACTTTTCTATAACATTTTACAGTGCAAATAGGTAGCAAACATTTGGTGTTCATTACAATTTTTTTTTTATATTTATCTACCTATCATAATGAAATACTTACTACTATAAACAACAGGCCATCTGCACATCATCTCAAGTTTATAATACTTTTACTGTCTGATCATGAACTACAATTTATTCCTTTACTACTTATTGCAGACTAATAATATGTAATACATTAAATTTAATATATTTACCTATGAGTGTAGGGTAAATAACGACTGCGATGTACATTCATATTTTGGGCTTTATTACGCCACTCATTGTTAAATTCTTCAGCTTCATCTAAAAACGATTAAAAAATTAAGTTTTAATAACTAAGTAATAAGTATTTTAAAAAAACTTCAAATTTGTCATTGACTATTAATAATTAATTTTATAATTATCAATAAATATGTATAGTTATTAAAAAAAATTATAAATTAAATTTTTCATCATTTTGTATACATTTTACTACTGATTATTTATGTTCTTACTTAAGCTGATTGAATAATATTATATAATTTGTTCAGTTTCAAAAATAAAGTTGACTATCCACTATACAAACTATTACCCACATAGTCTAACTATATTCTATAACTTAAAGTTTGAAGGAAAGTTAACCCAACTGTGGCAAAATAGCTTCATAAAGTTGGTGTATTTAACTTACCAAAATATATAATTTTATTAAGATAGTTATTAATATATAGACACTACCCGATAATGTTCTTTTTTTATAGCTATTATTATAACTTATACAAGTTCATTTTAATTTTATATTATAATTTATTTTTATAAACAAATCAATGTTAGAAAACGAAACAATTGTCAAGAGCATAAATAAGTAAATATAATTTGGACAAATTATATGTATAATGAAAACAATTTTATGCAAAAAATGATTTATATAAAGGTACATTATAAATATATTTTCATATATTAGATACTAACCATCTTCCAAATTTATATATTCTTGATTTTCTTCTTGGTCTCCTGAGTAAACATTTTGTTTGCGTTCAACAATGTGCGCGCGATCTCCAATATGATGTCCAATAGCCAATTTCTTGACACCTGTTCTGGAATCGCTAACAGCTTTTTTTGTTTCTTTTATTCCTCCAGGACCAGTACGTGTAGAAGTTGACGCTTTATATACCTATTATATAGAACATATAGACATGAAACAAAATTGTAATGTGTAAGACTGCTATATACATACTTGTGGTTGTCCATTTGGTCCATTCGATGAATATGACATGATAGTAGTACTACTGAACGATTGACCTGGCTGATTACCACTAACCATCATATTCATATTGCCCATATTACTCATCATGGAATCAAAATTTCCAAACATACCACCTCCAAATGGCATCATCATACCCGCCATTGGATCAGGAAATCCGCCAAAAACTGAATTCATCATTTGACGCATTGAATTTCTATGTAAAACGAAATCTTTTTTAATATTCGTCATGTATTATATTTGTAAATTTTCAAAAAGTAATTGTTTATATTAGTCATGTTTAATCTTCATGGAAACAATTTAACAAAACAATGTTTTTACGATATAATTTATAACCAACTAAACTTGTACACACAAAAATTCTAATTTGTATTCCCATTTGCCCATCTTAATGAATACTCAACTACTAATATCCTAATTATTAATTATTTTTGCGATACTTGATAAAAAAATTTGGCCTTCAAAAACCACCACACTTTAACTTTCCCACATCCACATTCTCATAAGCAAAAAATCCCGTTACCAGGTATCTAAACTTCCAAAAGGTTTGTATTAACAGCATACCTGTACGGATTATCGTTTCCAAAAATGTCTGTGGTCAACGCGTTTGGAAACATTTTGAAACTGCCTTCGGTTATTCCGTATTACAACACTTGTTTGGTACACGACTTTACAGACCGTAAATAGCTATTGATGAACGCGACGAGATCGATGAATTGTTTTGGGATTTTGATAGACTAGTCAACTTTCCGAAAAGAAAAGGAATTGTTTCGCAAATTTTTTCGTCCGACTCAACAGTACTGCGCGCTGAATTAATAATAACACAAAAATACCGAAATTATAGTCCCGGAATAATAAAATTATAATAACAGTAATTTACTGATTTCTATAATGCAATAAGTAGGTACGGTCATTGTCATCATATTGTATATGTAGTATGATCGAGAACTTTCTTCCGTCTTTGGTACAACAGTGCAACCCCTACCGGAATACGAAAATCGTAATTTTCACTACGACGATTGCACCCGGCGAATAGAGATTTTGGATCCATACAATCTACGTAATACGTACGAATTGATTTTTAAAGTTACTTATTCATTTTATAAAATTTCCATAAATAATTAGTAAAAATTAATCGTCTCGTTATTAATTCTACAAACTAACGGTCGGCTGTTGTTGCCAAACTGATGGTGTGTTATCGTATCGATATAAAAAGATCGGATGCGGCAGGGAGTCCCAACAGCCGAGTTGTGGCACCAAAATATACGTTGAGATTCATCTACTATAAATGGTGTACTGCACGAATTTCATGTTATTATACGTGTTTCGTTAAAATTCTAAATACGCGTTTATGGGGCTACGTGTGTAGCCCAAAAATATGTTAAAGGTCAGTGTGGCGTCAAGTAAAAGTGGTTGAGCACCCCTGGCCCATGATGAAATCAAGTCGTTATGGTTGACGTCTGCGTTACCTACATCAACGTTTTATTTTGTATTTCATTGGAACAGCCAATCGACCTTATGTGTATAATAAGAATCGAAGGCACGCCACGACGTACTTGTAGTTGTAGTAATCGCGCTAAAGTCGTTATTTAACGCATCGTCTGAATTATCGTTACGATCTCGCTATATTCGTTTCTAAATGTTTGGAAAATCCGTTTCAAAAGCGACCGTAACTGACCGCAGAAAATCCATCGCGTTCAATTATATTCGACAGGGATAGAAGGATAGATGCGATTTGTCAAAAATTATCCGAGTAACGGTTCCTGTATTTTTGTACTTATGATTCGTATAAGAATAAATATACAATCACCTTTTACAATTGTATATTGTTTTTTTGCGAACCTCTAGTTTCGATCAATAAAATTTGATACTTTCACTAATTTTTTTGTTATAGCGAGTAATTTTTGATTTGTGTAAATATTGCTGGTACATTTGTAATGCAGACTGTACAGTTGAAATGGTTGTCAACGTTTTCGACATTCTTAATGCGTACATATTCAACCAGAAATACAAACTTCAGTTTGAGCGATATATTTTCCAAAGAGAACTCTGTGAAGGCTGTGAACTCTTTCAAATCACTATGTCCTCAACTAAACATTGATGATAAACGTCAAGCTGCAGTTTTTATTCCTTTATGTATCGTTGATGGTGATGTGTCGTTATTGTATACGTTGAGAACGAATAATTTAAAAAGAAATAGTGGCCAAGTGTCATTCCCAGGTGGAATGCGTGAAACAGATGAACAATTGCAAAATACAGCATTAAGAGAATCATGTGAAGAACTTGGAATAACTGATACTAGTATTGACATTTGGGGAAGTGGGAAATTTATTGTCTCTAAAGACATAGCAATTATGCCGTTTTTAGGAAATATTGGTATTGTCAAACCAGACAAGTTAAATGTTAGTCGTGAAGAAGTACAATACGCATTTTCTATTCCTCTTAGACATTTTTGCGACCCAGCTAATTGCAAATACACATATTTTAGGAATCGGCCTTATAAATTAATGATGATACCAGTGTATTCGAATGATTATAAACGAATATGGGGTATGACTGCATATATGACTTGGTTGGCCTTAAGATCCATTATACCAGATAAATTTACACAGAATTTGACGACAATACGAAAAATAAGTTGAAATCTACTACACCCGTTTTAGAATTAAACGTTACCATTAGAGTGTTTTAAATATCTTTAATAATGATAGAAACCACTTCTTGGATTATTTTTGCTATATAAGTTTTTAATATAAACAAACAGGCAATTGTGATTATTTAAAAGTCAATACTATTTTAATATAATTATATATTATAGTGTACTATAATATATATATACTATATACTAAAATCAAATTTTATTCCCTTATGTAATACAATAATTGTTAAAAATTCAATATCTAGTACATAACATCTATTTATAGTTCTTTAATATATACCATAAATATACATGCTTTTGAAGTATGTATAAGTGTATTGTTCAATATTTTGTTATCTATGTACTTTTAGGTTTTATATTTTATACCGATGTTATGTTGTTTAATATTTTAAAATTTGATACGAGTACATTTCATACTAACTTGAAACAATGAAGATCGATTTATTATTAAACTATTAAAAAGAGTTCAAATTGTAAACATGATAAACCAATAATTTTAACAAATCTTATCATTTGCGTTTTATTTCTTTTATAAGTATAATATTTAATAAATAGTATCGTATACAATTTTATTTTACTCTTTTAAACAGTTAAAGAAATTGGCATGACAGATAATTTTTAACAATTAAACTGAAATAAAATGTTTGCAATGATTTGTGGTAAATAACAATAATAGTTACAGAATAAAATATAAAGGAATACGAAAATGTGTAAAACCCAAACAATACATAACTCCAAAATAAAATATGACCTGTAGTCGGACACATGACATTCCAAGTAGGTTAAAATTAAAGAATACGCTGTTGAAAGAGCGGAGTGATGTACCTAAAAGTAATTTGAAAACGACGTAAGTGACGCAATGGTAAACAATAAATTACTTGGACAAGGTGTGTGTATGATTAACAGCCGTGCAAACGTGTATTTTGAAATTACGATAGTTCGTTTTTAAACGTCAATTATTTCGTATGATATTAGACTGACAATAGTTATGGATCATGGGCGGATTTAATATCGAAATGGAGAACGAATGCATATTTCTTTTGTAGTGGGTAAATTATAAGTATACGCATAAACTACAGGTCAAAATGTATTATACTGGTAGTTATTAAAATTGTTTAAAAGAATCGAACAAAGGGTAATAACGTATGTATTCAATCGTAAACGATAGCTTACTATCTTTCAACGTTATATGACAATTGGTATATTTTGAATCGAATTCGTAAAAAGAAACGTATTAATTTGAAATTAATTAGCCGTATATTTTTGGAAAATTGTCCGCTTTTGAAGAGCTGCAAATTGGCCTCATCAAGCATCTAGATTATCGAAAAATAGTTTATATCAGTTACCCGAAATTATCGTTACGTTCATGTTAACTGTTATCTTTCACTTATCAAATAGACGATTTGAATCACACACGTGTTAAATGTCATCTCGTGTTCAAACGTTTCGCTTGCGAGTTGTCTTTAACATTTGAAAATAAAAATGGACGAGCCTGCTCTCAAGAATTTAACAAATTTAGATTACGGAAAACCTCCCGATCATCAGAATGAAGTATGTTATTAACGAATGTGTTATTGAATTACGCGTTTGTGTTTAAAATATTTCGTTCATTTCTCAGGTTCTTCAAGGTTTGGGTACTCTACATATAGATTCTTTTAATTACATGATTGACGAAGGATTGAAGTTGGCAGTTATTGACTTGTTACCTGTTGAATTCGACACAAAAGGGAATTTTCGTATTAAACTCACCCTAGTGGTAATGAATATCCCTGTTTTTTCTATGCTGTTTAAATTATTGTTGTTATACACGTTTAATGATCTCATATTTTTGATATACCCTTAGGACGCCACTGTTTGTCAACCTCGAGTTCCAACAGGAACCCTTGGTGTTAAATCGCATAATATATACCCATTAGAATGTCGACAGCGTCATGGTAATTATTCAGGAAGACTTGAAATTAAACTTCTGTGGTCAATTAATGATACTGAGCAGATGATTATTGATAGAGATATAGGACAAATACCTATAATGCTAAAAGTACTTAAAATTATATTTATTAAAAATAAATTAAAAATCAGATATTGGATTTTCAAAAAATTAAAATCTTATATTAATAAACATATAGGTATCATATGTATGTTTAGCATTTATGATCATACTTCTTGACTTAAAATTGTTGAGTTATAGTTATATAACTATAAAAGAGAATAGATCTAATTTGAATAACAATATATTAGTATATTATTTATAGTTGATGTTTAAAAGTTAAAATTTTATATTTATCTTAATAATTTATAAGAATAAACAATAAAAATTGTTTTAGTCAAAATTATGTCATTTAAAAGATATGACTCCTAAGCAACTTGTCAATCACGGAGAACATCAAGATGAATGGGGTGGATACTTTATAATCAAAGGGAAAGAACGTTTAATACGGCTTTTGTTAGGAACGAGAAGAAATTTCCCAACGGCTGTTAAAAGAAATACTTGGAAAAATAAAGACAAATACTTTTCAGATACTGGTATTCTGATAAGATGTGTTAAAGATGATATGACAACTGTTGTAAGGTTTTTGAAATTATGTTTTTCTTTAAATACTTGTATATAAATATATATAATGAAATTTGGTCTTAGCAAAACACTTTACACTTTTTAACAAATGGTACAGCCAAATTAATGATTCAAATTAAGAAGAGAGTGTTTTATTTGCCTGTAATATTAATACTTAAATGTCTTACTAACAGTTCAGATGAGTGTATATTTAGACATATTATTGAAGGTCATGAAGATGATTTATATTTTATAAGGTAAATTTAACGTTAATATATAATTTATAACTGTTTTTATTTACAATCGAAATATTCTTATAGATCTATAATGGAAATGATGCGTGCCTTACATGAAAGTAATATACATAATCAAGAAGATGCTAAGGAATATATTGGTAGTATGTTTAGGTTCATGTTATTCGAATTACCCAAATGGAAATCTAACAAAGAAGTGTGCGATTATTTAATTAGGTTTGAAATATAATTAATTTGTTATAAACTAAATTAACTTAAAAAGTATATAATATTACATTTGTTCCAGGAATTATATTTTAATTCATTTACACACTGATTTTGATAAATTTAAACTTTTAGTTTTTATGTTGCAAAAATTATTTTCGGTTGCTCAGAATAAATGCTTAGTTGAAGGTGCCGATGCAATTATGATGCAGGAATTGATGCTTGGTGGCCATCTTTATTTAAGGGTAATGGAAAATCAAAAACATGCGATACAGTTGTATAAGTTTTGTATTGTAAAGATATTTTTTCTAGATTCTTAAAGAAAAATTACAAATATGGTTGAATTTAGTGAAAATTAATTTACTTAAAATTGACCAAGGTGGACAACCATCTATTGGTGATATGATGACTGCGTTGAAAAAATGTGATTTTATTGAACATTCAATATTAAACTTTTTTGCCACCGGTAATCTTCCTAGTACATCAAACCTAGGATATCAACAAAATAAAGGTAATATATAATTGTTTATTTAAATAAATACACAATGTCTGTTTTAGAAACAAATTCATTTTAGCTACTTTTTCAATAATTAATATGTAATTGTGTTTTAATTTTTGTTTTTTATATTATAAAAAAAGGATTGTCAATTCTGGTAGAAAATATAAGTCGAATGCGATATATGGCTCATTTCCGCGCAGTTCATCGTGGTGCTATTTTTGAGTCTATGAGAACAACCGAACCTCGACTGTTATTACCAGATGCTTGGGGTTTCATATGCCCTGTCCATACCCCTGATGGGACTCCATGTGGGCTTCTTAATCATTTAACCAAATCATGTATAGTATGTAATGATTATTTGTATTTTATTATTCTAAAATAAATTATTTTGATATTTCTTAGTAAATTTAATTTGTAAATAATATGTAGTATTAATCTGTTGTAAAATAAATTGTTATTTAGGTGACTAAAGCAATTGATAGAAAAATATTACGTGAAATTCCAAAAGTATTAGTATCGCTTGGTATGTTTGTGATATCACATAAACCACAAGATACGAGTATCGGATTTTTATACAACGTATTTCTTGATGGTCGTTTAATTGGATATGTACCAGAAACATTTACAGAATGGTTTATTAAAAATCTCCGTATGTTAAAAGTGGAAGGAAGTCAAGTAAATATACAATTTGTGTTCTATATGTATACAATATATATATAAAAATTTTATCCATATTGCATAATATAAATTATAAGAGTTGTATAAGCTATATTCTTTACTTTTGTAATACCAAATGTTATGACTGTGCAATAATTTAAATATCACTATAAGAATTATTAAAATTTGTAGCTACCAAAAACCACTGAAATTGTGTGGCTCAAAAAGAACAATAATGTTTTGGGTCAATTCCCTGGTCTTTTTTTATTTACGGGAAATGCAAGAATGATGAGACCAGTTTTTAATCTAGAATTAGAACAAATAGAGCTTGTTGGAACTTTTGAACAAGTTTATTTAGACATAAGTATTTCAGAAGATGAAATTAGACCTGGTGTATGTCATTATAAACAAAATTGTACCGAAATAATTTGTTACATTGTGTATTGTTTTTTTTATTTAGATAACCACACATAGAGAAGTCACGAAAACAGATTTCCTTAGTCATTTGGCATGTTTAATCCCTTTACCAGACTATAACCAGAGCCCTCGTAATATGTATCAGTGTCAGGTAATTATAGTTTATTTTATTAAATTTTTTTTAGAGTACCTCGAGTAAAATTTGATACCTAAATCACTTATACTTTAATTTTCCAAATATTTAATGTTATTGAAACACTTGATTTGCCCTTTTCAATTAACCCAAATTAGTTTTCTTGTGAATTAAATGTTTTCATTTTTAGTAAAATTGTCTGTTTTTAAGTAAATAACATGCATATAAATCTAATTGTAGATGGCAAAACAAACAATGGGAACTGCTTGTCATAATTGGCATCTACAGTCAGAAACAAAATTGTATAGGTTACAAACACCAGCGTCACCATTATTCAGACCTCTTCATTATGATGTATTGTCAATGGATGATTATGCAATGGGTACAAATGCTATTATAGCCGTTATTTCGTACACGGTAAAATACATAGTTATGGTGAAAATATTTATGGCGTAACAGTTAATAATCATTCGAATACTTTTAGGGCTACGATATGGAAGATGCAATGATTATAAATCAAATGGCGTTGGATCGGGGTTTTGCTCATGGTTCAATATTTAAAACTGAATTAATTGAAACAAAAGTATATAAAAATTTTACAATTTTCCATTTTAATGTTAAAACTAATGTAAATGTTATGCTTAGCCTCATACACATTTCATACGTGACCCAAATATAAAAAATCTTGATGATTCATTGGGTCCAGATGGACTTCCACACATTGGTTTAAAACTGTCTAAAGGAACACCATATTATAGGTACCTATCATGCATTATGATGTTTTATATTAAAAAAAAAAAATAGTTTCATCACTTGACGAAATATAAATATTTTAAGTTATTTTGACGAACAAATACAAGGATTCATAGTGGCTAAATATTTAAGCAATGAAGATGTAGTTGTTGATTCTGTTCGTCTATGTGGAGATTTTATTACTGGACGAAAAATACCTAACAAAGCCACAATCACTGTTAGAATTCAAGTATGTATATTATTTTTAAGGATATACACATTCGAATTCATATTGTTTTTTCTTATTTCTTAGAGAAATCCGACAGTTGGAGACAAGTTTGCTAGTCGAGCAGGACAAAAGGGAATATTTAGTAAAGGTTGGCCTTCTGAAGACTTGCCATTTACTGAGAGTGGAATGGTTCCAGATATTGTTTTCAATCCTCATGGTTTTCCTTCAAGAATGACTATTGGTAATTAATCTTTTATTTTTTAATTTATATTTTTCTGTAAAACAAAATTAATATATATTTTATTTTTCATTTAGCTATGATGATAGAATGTATGGCTGGTAAATCAGCTGCTGTGCATGGTGTTGTACATGATGCTACAGCTTTCAAGTTTAATGAAGAAGACACCGCGATTGATTATTTTGGACGTCTCTTAGAAGCAGGTAGAATAAGTTTTATAAAGTGTAGATTTAAACAAACATATTTTTCTATTTAGATATACATTTATCACCATTAATTGTTTGTTAATTTCATGGTGTAATAACATTTTCATTATAAAAATTGAATTAATTTAAAATGTTTACTATTTAGGTGGATATAATTATTTTGGAAAAGAACAAATGTACAGTGGCGTAGATGGCCGCGAAATGGAAGCTTCTATATTTTTTGGGATTGTACATTATCAGCGATTAAGACATATGGTGTCTGACAAGTGGCAGGTACCTTTAACGCAGTTATTTATATTTAAAAAAATTATTTACTAATTTTTTTTTAATAGGTCCGAAGTATGGGCCCAGTTGATGCAATTACCAAACAACCCGTGAAAGGACGAAAAAGAGGTGGAGGTGGTCGTGTTGGTGAAATGGAAAGAGATGCTCTAATATCACATGGTACTCCATTCTTAATGCAAGACCGATTTATGGATTGTTCAGATAAAGCAACTGTTAGTATAATGTAATGTATTGTTTATAAAATAATATATATCGATTGTTTTATTTTTTTAGGCTTTGTTATGTATGAAATGTAATACAATATTATCACCGATAGTCCAGTTTAAAGAAGACAGTTATCGCAGTAAAATTGCAGTTTGTAAAATATGTGATTCCACTTCCTCTATACAAGAAATTGGAATTCCTAATGTGTTCAGATATTTGTGTTCTGAACTCGCAGCAGTCAATATTAAATTAAAATTCAATATTGAAGTGTAAATTTTTAAAAAACAACGAATAAAATAAACTCAATTTTTAAATAATTTGTGTTATTTACATATATTATAATTTAAAATTTGTCGCAAAGATCATTGAAACTGTAATTCAAAGTATAAGAAATACAAAGAATACATTAGTAAAATATCTTGATACTATATGTTGGAGTTGATGGTTGGTAAAAGAATTTATCTCATACACCAAATTTATTAATAAAAAATGTCATATAACGTGTTTATATAAAGCGAGATATACAAATACCCATGAGCCATAAATTTTTTACTGCATAGTTTATTTCATATTTATTACTCCTTTATTGGTACTTGTATTTGTAATCTAGTTTTAGTAATATCAAATAAAATAGAATTTTATAAGACAGGTTGGAGATAGCTGTGGGTGTGTTGAAAATTTAAATGTTAAAAAATACAAATTGATAAATCAGTTTTAATAATATTCGCGTTGCAATCTACTTGTCAACTAACATCACTACAGTCTTAATCTGAATTTTACTTCACTACATATCAATAACTTAGATGGGAAAGTTTACAATTTAATTTTTAAATATCTTAATCTTTATTCGTTTCAACGTATAACGCATATGTTAAACTGTATCAAATTTAATGTTTAGTTAATAATTATAATTTGGAGAACAAATAGTATAGAATTTAAATTAAACTCGCACATTTAGTGTATTCTTTTCAAGGGCAATTATAATCTAGGTAAGTTTCATGACTGTCTTTATACCACGAGAATAAAATACACACTATTGATTCTTTAAACTACGTACATTTTTAATTTCCTCATGGCTTGCATATATTTTATAACGCAACAAAACCTCTACATATGTTGACTGACCTTAGTAATTTTTTTGTAATCATACTGTCGAAAGCTACATAACATTAAAACTTTAACACTCAATGACTCAAATACATTACATTTTACAAAATTCAAAATTATTTGTGCCAATATCTTGACCTAGTTCTTAAAACAATGGTGCCAAATTAATAACATGCTTGCCAAATTCTATTTTAAAATAAAACATTAAGAAACGCAATTTAATTAATATTTTTCATCAATGAATAAGAGCAGTGGATCAGGTCAATGTCATATTTATCTATTATAATTGTGTTAGTGTAACTGATTATAATTGTAGTTTTATCAGTATTCTTATAACCTTGACCTTCAACATAAATTGCACAAGTTATTCATTTTAAAACATTTAATTTGTTACTCTAAAACAACACTGTACAACAAATAAATTAATATAATAACTTATTGTATAAGTACAATACAGAAATAGGTATTTGACTGAATATTAAAAATAAAATAACAACATGGTTTTACTCATAATTTAATCTATTTAAACGGTATAATATTAAAAATACTGACATTAGGCAGTAGCTTTTTTCAAATAGGCAATTACGTTATTTCTTTCGTCTACTTTTTTAATACCAGCGAATACCATTTTAGTACCAGGTATATATTTCTTTGGGTTTTCTAGATACTCGAACAATGTCGTTTCGTTCCATGTAATTCCTAAACAATATACGTAAAAAAACGATAAGTACATAAAAAAAGATCCAGGTAATAAAAATAATACCTTTTTGTTTGTTAGCATCAGTATATGTAAAACCAACAGCTTGTCCAGTTTTACGGCCAAACAAACCGTGCAAGTTGGGTCCTACTTTGTGTTTGCCACCCGCTTCAACCGTGTGACATTGGGAACATTTGGTCTTAAATACCTTGAAACAATCATCAAGATGAATTAGAAACGGGTATTAAAATAAAGAAAATGTCAATTTAAAACTATACTTACTGCAGCTCCTTTGTCTGCGTCGCCCATTTCGAATTTTTATAATTTATTGGTTCGTCTGTAACAAATCGAAAATTAAAACATGACAACGTGAAAAACACGACGAAAAATTGAACTATAAATATTTAAAACATCGTCGTACTAAATATCTTAGTGATGATAGTATAAAATGTTGGTACTAAAATCGTATTCGTAGAAGTACAAAAATAATAACTCAGAAAAAATCACATTTTACTTACGAATAAAAGGCGGCAGGAGCAAGAAGAGTGTTCTCAACCGGTCGATTGGCAGCAGAAAGACCCGATATAAGAATTTATCGGAAAAGGTATATAGGAAATTGGAACACTGGTGCGCCGGCGCGGTATAAGCGGGTTGCCAATATTGCGAAGTATGAGCTAACCTGAACAATGAATTGGTGGAGGGGATCCAGAAAGGTCATGGGTTTTTGTCATCCATGACTTACGAATCGAGTATCGATATTGTGGTACATTTTTCCTCATTTTATCCATGAACAGGAGTTACTGCGGTCAATGGTAACGGTAAAACATCTTTGGCGCGCGCTATTTCCCGTCCACACCAGCCAAAAGTGCGAAGTATCCATTCCGTCATATCTATTAGCAGAAACTCGGCCGTTCTCGTTATTCAGCTGATTAGAAAACTAGTTAAACTTTAGTTGTACGTCCAGTTGTCGACATTTGACATTTGTGTGTCATCTTCCATCGACGGAAAGTATTTAGTTATTTCAAAGAATCGGCGTTTCCTGAAACGTTTTTTAAAATGATCGGTATACTAAAATTCGTCAACCCAATTTCCCGAAGTACTTATTTAAAACTTGTGAGTATCCACTATTTTTTTCCAAAACTCAAATGACGTAATTATTTCGTAATTAATTTGGAGGCAGTCCTCGTCATAAATATTTAAAAAGACCACATCTAGGAAAAAGACGAAAACAATTTGTTTAATTTGAATTTTCAATAGGTTTAAATTCACTTGGTCAAATTAAAACATTTTATATTCTTTTTTACAGTTAGAAGATCACCCTTATAATTCATTTATTAACAAATTAATTTTAAACCTCTTATTTCATTGAAATTCTGAACAATTATTCATCTTTATATTACATATAAAATAATTATTTGTAAGTACGTGTAAATCTATGCTATCTAATTTTATTTAATTGTCAAGGCATACATAAGTAAAATGTACATTTTGATAATCCAATGCTTTTTGATTTATGGTAATTATCACTTTTGAGCTTGTTATATCTTGGTAGGTTAGTGATAGATACTACCTAATAGGTCGATAGCATCATAAAAATATCAAACAATCAATACTACTTGATAACTTTTGAACTATTCTATAGCATTAACTATTTGATGGAATTTTTAACATTTGAAATTTCAAATAATGTACAATAAACTATTTGATATTCAATCATTTTTAATGTGTTTTAAACGTTATTAATTAGTGATTACTTTTTTTTGTTAAAATATTTATTTAAAACTTATTTATTGAAATATTAGTTAGCTTTTAGCAATAGTTGAATGTATGATATTAAACAAACTATTCATTAGTAGATAGTATATTAAACTATTAATTTGTATATAAAATTATTTAATCATATTGAACTATGCGAGTTTTTTTTATAAAAATTACTATTTGGGAGCGTTTCTTACTAAATAAAATAATTATATTAAACAATGATGATAATACTTAAGATATAAGTAAATTTATTATATTATCTAATCTATATAATATATATTATTGTTATTAATACTATATTTCTATTACGAAAATTCTTGAAACAAAATAATTTGCTTTATTCAAGGTTTAATTATTAGTGTTAGGTAGGTACTATTACAAAATACGTTGTAACAAATTTATTAAATAGGTTAAACAGGTTATTAAATTCATATGTATATAGATAGACATTATAAACTTTGATATACATTTGTCAGTAAAGTAAATATATTTAAATTAAATGGCAATGTAAAAGTGAAATATATTTGCTTCAATAATCATGAAAACCCCAAATATTTGTGATTATAATAAAAAATTAATTAAAGACTAATTTTACTTTTTAGTTATATTATATAAAAACATTTTCGTTTTATTATATCAAATCTGTTATTGATTTAAAATAATTTTGTTACACCTATATATTTTATCACAGACCCATTCATCTCGAAATAATTGATTGATAATAGGATTAAATAAAATTAAATAATTTGTATTCAGTTATCTATTGATTGTTGATTATCTATACTTATAAATTATAGATAAATAGTTATATAAGTATAAATGTATTATAATGTTTGTATGTATATTTGTGTATAATATACATTAAAATACAAATTTTCATTTATAATTGTTTCAGTTTTAATCTCGATTAAAATTAAACGTTTTAATCATTATTATTAATAATGTTATGTAAACATTTTCTTTTCAGAATAATTCAGGCCGTCCATTTTCATGCACAAGAAACTTAAATCAGATTCAATATTATTCATCTAAAGCATCAAGTTCAGCAGTAAATATTTTTTTTCTTTTAAGTGGAATGTATTACTTTAAATTTAAATAAAGAAATTCTCATAAATACTAATACATTTTGAATAAGAATTAAGTACCTATCGATTCAGTATTTAATAAATTAATATTCATATGTTTATTATTGTTCAAAAATAAATTATTGTAATTTATATATACTTAAAATGTAATTAAAATTTTAAATATATTAATTTTTGTAATTCTGTTGATAATTATTTGCGTTTAAGTCTATTCAGAATAAGAAGGAACTATTTTATTGTATGGTAGGGCTTATAAGTATCGAAAATCAAGTTGCTACAGCAATATTGTTATCAATAAGTGTGATTGATAAGTTTTATAAATGTTTCAAGTATTTACATTATCTAAGTTATACAGCATACATATTTGCATGATATAGTGGAATACTCATTACTTGAGTCAAAATTAAACAAATAAATAAAAGAAATATTGGTATGCTTAATTATACCTTTATAATAATTTTTTGCAAAATATAAAATGTAATTATAAATAATATTTTTATAATATTCATCTGATAATCATTTGAAGTTTTTCCTGTGTCATGTATAGCTTCAAATTGTTAATAATTTAATTCGTTACTATTAAAAATTATTTAAAAATAATTATGAAATACAAATATTATTACTGATATATTATTATTGTGCAAATAGTTTTTTAAATTGAAATAAAATGTAGAATTTAATAACTATGTACATGTTGGTAGTTGGTTAGAGAAAGGCATTACTACTTTAACACTCATAGTATATTACTAAGTGGGAATGACTTATTAAAAATGATTTATTTTATGATTTATTTTCATTCCATATAGAGTACACTAATGTTAGTTTATAAATTTTAATTATCATATATTTTCAAAAATTAAATTTTTTTCATTTATATTTTATCGATATAATTTTTAGGGAAGTAATGCATATTCAATAATAGATCACGAGTATGATGCAGTTGTCGTTGGTGCAGGAGGAGCTGGTCTCCGTGCTGCTTTTGGCTTAGTACAAGAGGGTTTCAAAACAGCAGTAATTACTAAACTATTCCCTACAAGATCACATACAGTTGCAGCTCAAGGTGGAATAAATGCTGCTTTAGGAAACATGGAAGATGATGATTGGCGATGGCATATGTATGAAAATTATCTATTTTTTTATTCAAGTTTCAGATTTGATTTATTTTTTTTGTATTTATATTTCAGGTTTGATACTGTAAAAGGTTCAGATTGGTTAGGTGATCAAGATGCAATACATTACTTAACTAGAGAAGCTCCTGCAGCTGTTATTGAGTTAGAAAATTATGGTAAGTATATTTTATAAACTTAAATTTATCATTATCATAATTATTTATTCATAGTATTCTAATTATGCTTAGTCATAAATAATAATGAACAACAATATTAAAATTACTTATATTGATATTCAGTATATCACAGTATATGATTTTGTTCTTTTTGCTTATGCTTATATGTTTATGTATAACAAAATTACCAAATCATCTATGGGTATTATTATAAAATTCAGATCTCTAAAATTTAGATCTTTCTCAATTAGTGGGTTTAAAAGTGAAAAAATTGTGTAATAAAATATGTGCTATCCCGTATTAAAATATGGGTTTCTGTGTTATATTAATTACATTTTTAGAAATATTCAAAATACAAAAATAACTGATGCAAATGTATATTTTTATTATAATTTTTTTATTATTAGACCAAAGGTATTTATATTAAATGCCCATTTCCAAAATTGCATTTAAATCATTCATTATATAGGTATGCCTTTTAGCCGTACTGATGAAGGAAAAATATACCAACGTGCATTTGGTGGCCAAAGCTTGAAATTTGGAAAAGGTGGTCAGGCTCATCGAACTTGTTGTGTAGCTGACAGAACGGGTCACTCCCTTTTACATACATTATATGGGTATTCTTTGAAGTTTAATTGCAATTATTTTGTGGAATATTTTGCTTTGGATCTAATTATGGAGAAAGGAGAATGTGTTGGAGTTATTGCTTTATGCTTAGAAGATGGCACTATTCATCGTTTTAGAGCTAAGAATACTGTAAGTAGTTTTTCTCAAATATCAATATTTTATTTCATATAAGTTTATATTTAATAGGTTTTAGCTACTGGTGGTTATGCCAGAGCCTACTTTTCATGTACAGCTGCTCATACATGTACAGGTGATGGTCAAGCCTTAGCGTCAAGAGCTGGAATTCCTATGCAAGATATGGAATTTGTACAATTTCATCCTACTGGTATTTATGGTGCCGGCTGTTTGATGACAGAAGGTTGTCGTGGTGAAGGAGGATATTTAATTAATGGATTAGGTGAAAGATTTATGGAAAAATATGCTCCTAATGCTAAAGAACTAGCATCAAGAGATGTTGTATCTAGATCAATGACAGTTGAAATTATGGAAGGAAGGTATATATTTTCAAAGTTAAAATATAAATTAATGATTAATTAAATAAGAAACATACCCAAAAAACTATTATATGTATGTAAGAAATTTATATACAAGTTAAACATCTAAACTGATGTTTTAATAATAGTTTAATAATTTTTTTCACGGACAAAGTATTTTTTGAAAAAAAAATTGTATTAATAATAACAAAACTTTTGGTAGAGGATGTGGTCCAGAAAAAGATCATGTATATCTTCAATTACATCATTTACCAGCTGAACAGTTACATGCTAGATTGCCTGGTATTTCAGAAACTGCAATGATATTTGCTGGAGTTGATGTAACTAAAGAGCCTATACCAGTATTGCCAACAGTTCATTATAATATGGGTGGAATACCTACAAACTATAGAGGACAGGTATAATAATTATTTATTAAATATCTATTCATTATTGTCTTATATAATTTTTGAGAACAATATAACAAAATAATCATGTAATATAACATTAATTCTTTTTTTTTGCAAAAAGTTTCGTGAAAATTTTTTTTTCATATTAAATTATTTAAATAAATTTCTAAAAAAATAATTAAGGAATAATAACATATAATTTGTTTTTAATTTGTAGCATATTGTACATTAAGCATTAATATTAATTATTGAAAGTTAATACTTTAAACTTAGTAAATAATATTACACGTCTATGATATTGTATAATTTAAGTTTTAGGTTTGTTATTATTTTCTGCTGACAATTATTTTCTAGTAGATGTCAAATTTTTAAATATCTGTTCTTGCATAAATTAGTTATCTTTATAGATAATTAAAACATTGAAAATTTGATATTACTAGCAATAATTTTATGTTAAAGGATATCAATATAAGAAAAATTAATCTGGTTTTTTAAATTTCAAATGTATTTACAATATTATTATAACGTATAGATTATATATTCAATTAATATTAATAGTTTGTATTAATTTAATGTAGGTAATCAATCCTGAAAATGGAGAGGATAAAGTAGTACCTGGATTATATGCTTGTGGTGAAGTAGCATGTACATCAGTTCATGGAGCAAATCGCCTTGGAGCTAATTCATTACTTGAATTAGTAGTATTTGGACGGTCTTGTGCTTTAGATATCGCAAAATACAACAAACCAGGAGATAAAATACCTAAAATTTGTGAAGTAAAGTTTATCGTTAATGTTTATTGTTATGTTTGTTATTAATTGTTATCATTTTTGTTCAGAATGCCGGAGAAGAATCAATTGCCAACATCGACAAATTACGTTTTAGTAATGGAACAGTACCTACAGCAGACTTACGTTTAGAAATGCAAAAGAATATGCAATTGTATGCAGCTGTTTTTAGAACTGGTACTACCTTGGATGAAGGTTGTAAAAAAATTCAAAATGTCTATTCAAAACTTAAAGATATTAAGGTACCAATTATTTATTAATACATTATTATATATTATAAGCAATAATTATATAAAAAAGTTTTATAATATGAACTTAAAATTAATTTTAATTATGAAAAAATGATTTAAAATTAATTAAAAGAACAGTAATTTTTAAATATATATTTTTATTAATATTGTTGTTTTTAAAATAAATTATATATAATTTATAATATGAAGAATAATTGGTTTTCTCTAGTTTATTTTTAGATTTTATGTTGAAAGACAAAAGTTTATGACATTTTATCATGTATATTATTATACAATAGTATGGTTCTTTTTAAAAAATTAATTTAATGACTATAAATAAAAAAATATAGTTTTTAAAATGAATTATGTACATAATGTTCAAAAACATTTATGTACTACATTGTCCATTTTTCTTATATATATTTTAATTCAATTTTGATTTCATAAAATTATAAAAATCATTATCTGATGTATATATTATATGCGCTACTTAATTTATATATTCATTCTTGTATAGATTACTGATCGATCATTGATTTGGAACTCAGATTTAGTAGAATCTTTGGAATTACAAAATTTATTAATTACGGCCCAACAAACAATTGTGTCCGCTGCTGAACGGAAAGAATCCAGAGGGGCACATGCACGAGATGACTTTAAGGCGTGTTTATTTTTATTTTACTCTTTAGCTTTTCTATAATTTAATTTGATTTTTAGGATCGTGTTGATGAGTTTGACTATAAAAAACCATTAGAAGGACAAACTTTGAAACCTATTGAACAACACTGGAGGAAACACACACTTGCACAAATCAATTCTGATAGTGGAAAAGTTAGTTGATAATATTTACATGTCCATAATGTTTATGTATATCTATACATATTTATATTGTTTTTTCTTATAGATAAAGTTAACTTATAGACCTGTGATTGACCATACATTGGATGATAAAGAAGTCAAATCTGTACCACCTATGATTCGATCTTATTAAATTTTCATAATTCACCCACACATTAGCTCGTATCTCTAGTCAATCCATTTACAATAATATCACATAATGGCTCAAATATTGTTGGCATTTAAAAAATATCTATTGAAAACTCTACGATAAGGAATATTAACAAGTTGCCATATTGATTGATGAACATTAGAGTTGTTTCGCGAGCAAAAAATTCAAAAAAAGTATTAGTAGTTTATAATAGTTAAATAAATTACGTAAAAATATTGTCGTTTTATTATTTTTGGTTGTATATAATTTGGTCCTTTGTTTAAATCAACGTTGGCAATATATTTTTTTAAACAAAAAATTATAAAATGTTATAGTTTGTAATGGTTATCCTTTAATTCATATTGAATGTTTTACTAAATAACTTATACGCATCTTACAATGTTCTTTTTCAAAATTGATATTAAAATTACATTTATTGAACCGACTACTAAATGCTATGCCCATGTAGTATTATTGTAGTTATATATTATAGTTATTATTATGCCATGGGAAGGTTTCTCTTCCAAACTATGATTTAATATTATATTGTTTCCATAAAATTAACCTGGTAAAGGATGAATGAATGGGATTGTAATTCAGATGTCACGGATTATAAAGATTTATATATATATGAAATGTAAATCTATTAATTTTTAATAAATCATATTCATACAACTATTTTTATCAAAATATAAATAATTTTAGACAATAGTTTAACGTAATACATGTATGAAGAATGATGATAAGAAGAAAATAAATGCACATAAAACTGAAATTAATCCTAGGCTCGAAATATGCTTTAGTCTGGTGTTGATAAATTTGCTATTAACAGTACTATTAAACTCAGACCATCTCTCAGAACATACTTGATATTATTTGAACAGCTGTAGGCCATTCGTGATGAACATAAACTGGCTTGCAAAGTTAATGTTTTTGTAATAAATAATATGCCAGGATAAAGTTGCAAGCTTCCTAAAACACGGTCGTATTTTTGTTTTGCGTTAAATTATTTCTATTTTTGGTAATCGACGTGAATTTTCGTCGGCTATTATTAAAAGTCAAATTTCGTTCTTTATGACCCATTTAAATTCATTTTCCTTCGCAAATTTTGCAATCCGGAAAACAGATATTTTCAGGATAGTTCATCATTTCGCCGTCTATGTGTTAGGGATAGACAACATAATATACACAGTAGCCTTATTGTATTTATATCTTGACGATAATTTCTGGCTCTACCACCTATAGGTGTGGCTAAAGAATCATTTTCTCCTCGAGTTTGGATCCACTTGTACATATTCAAAATTATTAGATGTGTCTGGTTTACAGTTTATTTATCCTACTTATTATTAACCACGTGTAAATGAGGCTTTTATAACCAAATCGACAATTTTACAAAAACTCAGATCCCCTCTCTTAATTTTTTTTATTTTGCCAAATCGAAACTTCTATTTAATAAACGTATTAAATAATTACTTTTCATATGTGTCCATAGAGTGTATACATTTTAAATATTACTTGTTCAGCTTGAAAAGCGTAATTGCATTTTCTTTATTATAATAATATCTAAAGACGTCGCAATAGAAACTATTTTTCCACTTTGTTTACTATTTCTTATACTTTTATAGATTAATATGTGTATAATTTCGGGTATAAAAACATTGTCGAGGATTCGTTTTAAGTGTTGGCACTATAACGAAATTTAATAAGTTCAAAGCTTTAATTTAATAAAATTGCATTAAACTAATTTTTATTGTTTTTACGCGACTATAGGTTTAATAATAGCTAATAATAAACAATTTATAATTCAAAATATTGTCAAAGTAAATTATAAATTTAAACAATTTAATTTTAAATACAATTATTCCTACTACGTAATATGTATATATGCATTAGTCACATTTTTATCAATATTGAAAATTGTGCCTTGTATAATATAAGAATTGTGCACAATTAATCATTAATTAGTTAGAAAAGTAACTTTTTAGAATATTTATTCGAGAATTACAATTCGTTTATTTACGGCATTTATCGTAAAGCCGGAAAATATGTATACTGTTTTATACACGAAGTGTTATGAACCTCAAGTATAAACATCAAAGGTTTTTATATATAATATAAATTTAACATACTAGAAGCCAAAAGTGAATTTTTGGGCCTCAGTTGAAAATTTTTCACGGTGCCACAAATTCCAAAAATAGACCTTTTAGTAATGGCGGTCTGCGCGTGAAACCGTGTACTGTAGACGCCACTGCTATAAATTGCTGGCATCAGGTAGGTCAAACGGATTAAAAAAAATCGTATATGCTTTATAATTACCGCGTGTGGTGATTCGTTCAAATTACGCGTTAAAAATAATAATTTTGTCTTTAAATCCGTCCTAGCCGTATTAGCTATAAGTACACTGGTCAATAGTGAGTGGGTTTTTTGTTTTTAAAAACATGGCGTATATATTATATAACGGACGACACAAATAACTAAAATAATTAATTATATACGTACATGTTTCTTTTTATTATTCTAGTTGGTCTTTAAACTAATTATTAAAACAGTAAATGTCAATAGTCGATTAATTACTTACTAACTTTTTATAAATATATTATATTTATTTTTCGATTTTGCAAAGTAATCATTAAATTAATAAATTGTTTGGTCGTATTTCGTTTAATGGTCATTCTTGCGAATCCGCCTATGATTATATAAGTTATATTTTGGAACAGTCGTCGAAGTTGAAGTAAGAAAAATGTATTAAGAATAACGATCGATTATTACAGATTTCTAACGTCTAGATCCGTATAAAATATATATTATTTTTATCGCTTGTGTTAAACGGTAATATTGACGAAGAAAATTCATATAAAATCGTACTCCTGTCCAGTACGCTTTTAATTTTAAAATTGTTCCGAAAATTTTATAATTAATTGCCGTGGAATCGTATACACTATTCGTATTATACATTTAACTCGTCTTTTTATGAAAAAACCTTAACGGATCGAGAACCGTTTACGAGTCGAACGAATACAATTTTTTATTTATTACCAAACATAAACGTTTAATGTGCAGCAGACTTCTATTACAATCGTAAAAAAATTTCTCGGTAAACGCAATTAAATAATATTTATGGTCAAATATATTTACGCGTGCATTAGCCATTCTTCGTTGCAACATCATTGTTGAAGGGAAAACTTAGTTCCAAATTTAAACTGACTTTCGGATACGTTACATATAGCGTATGTATAATTTACCGTTTACGTGTACCTATGTAATATAAAATTAAAAATAACTTAAACAATTGTTATAGTAACAATTTGAGGCCGGACGTTGACGTTCTGTAGGAAACTTTTGAAGAACAGCTTTGAAACCGCGTTTATAATATAAAAATACCGAAGTCGAGATTTTCAAAAAAAAGTACGCGCCGTAAATTTTTAATTTTTTTAATACGACTTAAATTAGCAGCGCTTTCCGTGTATACCTGAAGTATATCGATGTTATAAATATATATCAATTTTACGTCGAGGTATATGAATAATTATTTTAGCCGAGCGGAAAACGTTTACGGACCTTATATGGCTCGCAAGATACTATCCGACGATGGGGCGAAATTTTGTATACGGTTTATAATTACGTTCGTAATACGCATAAACGATATCGGCTATACACGTATAAATATGTTCCATATATGTCGGGAAAGACGTTCGCGTTCGTTTTTTTTTTAACAAAAAGACGACGGATCCGTACCCCGTAAAAATGACACGATTTTCTCGCGTAGAAAACGCGCGATTCCTTTCCACAAATACCGACGGAGGTCCCGTGGATTTTCTTTTGAATTTACCACGGGTACGGAGACCCATGCTCGCCGAGCCGCGTAACGGGTACTAATAATAACCGCGATAACGTCGATATTATAATGGCGCGCGTGTACCAATATGGATTGTACACGCGGGCACGAACCCGGGCGGGCATGGACGAAGACGAGACGCGTTCGTTGCGTACGACTACCGGATGGGACCGTATTTTTTCTTTTTACAAGCGTATCGTGTACGCCGCACGCACTTACGATATACCTATACATACGTGACGTCGTTATATACCTCTTTCTCCGCAAATCGCGATCGTATGACGTATCGTCGGTGTAGGTATGTGCGCAATCGAGAGCGAGCGTTATACGTACTCGTATAAATAGTGCGCGCGGTACACACACGAGGACACGTATACAATACCGCGGGCGTATGGATCGCGAATGGTGGCGGCGGCGGTGGTGGCGGCGTGTGTAGAGGAATGTATATTATAAAAGCGCGCGGTGTAGGAACAGTTTGATTTTAAACGGGATACGCGGGTACACGATATTAATAATAGTTTCGATTACACGAAAAAGAATTCGAATAATATCGGCGGTCGATTTCTATTTGTAAAAATTAATATAGTCACGTGTGTGTGTGTATTGTTGGTTTTGTTCGCGTAACGCGTCTACGGGGCAATAATATGGCTATAATCAAAAATTAAGCGCCGAATTATTTTCGATTAAATTACGTATATTTTACGTTCGGCTAGATAATTTTTTTCTCTTTCCGTTTTTAACCAAGAACGCGTCCGATTCGAGTCTATTTTAGTATTTTAATCGAGAATATTTCATTTTTCCAAATCTTGTTCGGATATGTACGTACATAGTTACAGCTTGATAAAACTATTCCTTTTTTTATACGTACGATTTAACGAACGTTATATGTCATCAATATTGTAAACACGCGGACAATATAAGTTGTATAGAATAATATCGAATTGAGAAATCTCGTACGCGTATATTGATATATATATATACACACACACACACACACACACACACACACACACACACACACACACACACACACACACACAAGTCTGTAGGGTATAATGGGCGAACAAAACCCTTAATACGTATTGACGTTCTA